>ONZH01013298.1:0-32441 GCA_900303285.1 Rhinella marina
AAGTAGCCAGAGTAGCGCCACAGACCGTCCAGGAGTCCACTCATGCCCTGATCCAGGCCTGGGAGGAGATCCCCCAGGACAACGTCAGGCGTCTCATCAGAAGCATGCTCAGACATTGTTGGGAGTGCATACAGGCATTTAGGGTCCATAGACACTACTGAGTCACATTGAGAGTTGCTGTGATGAAATTCACGCAATTTGGAACCGCCTGTGATTTGAATTTTTTTTACTTTGATTTTTGGGATGATTTGGAATCCAGCCTTCCATGGGTTGATGAGTTTGCTTTCCACTGACCATCAGTACGTCACTTTGTTCTCAACCAATTACGCAATTTATACCAGTAAAGACTTTTCATCTATGGAGATGGGATGTGTGATTTAAGCGTTCCCTTAATTTTGTTTTTTGGGCGGTGGATAAGCAAAACCCGTAAACTACCTCTGGGAAGATTTCCAAAAGAACACAACGATGGCAGCAGTGGGATTCGAACCCACGCCCCCGAAGAGACTGGAGCCTTAATCCAGCGCCTTAGACCGCTCGGCCATGCTACCGACACGAGGAGGGGCCATCGCGCTTCCTTGGCGGAAGTGAGAGCCATCTGAACACCTATGTCTTATGTGAGATAAAGCTCCAGTCATTAAACACCAGGACAAAGTAGGGATTCACGCAACTGTCTTTTCTTAAACCTCGTCTGACCGGAAAACTACACACATATTTATGTCATGGCAGGAAAGATTTCAAGAGCATGCTCCTTGTTCCCTGAGCATGTTCCCTGAATTTTGTTTTTTGGGCGGTGGATAAGCAAAACCCGTAAACTAACTCTGGGAAGATTTCCAAAAGAACACAACGATTGTCCAGCTGCTGCAGGACAATGCCCAGCAGCATTATCACGCACCTTTTTCAATCTAGGAAACCATTGATCCCGACGTGCGTCAAATGCCAACAAAGCTATCCCATCAAGAGGGCTTATTCTGTCACCAAAGCTTCAGGAAGTATCACCTAGAACAGGAATGCCCAACCTGCGGACCTCCAGCTGTTAAAAAGCTACAACGCCCAGCATTCCCTGATCGCTGTAGGCTGTCCAGGAATGATGGAAGTTGTAATTTTACAACAGCTGGAGGGCCACAGATTAGGAATCATCCCTGACCCACATCGCCTTCTTCAGGAGAGCATGCTCAGGGCTACCTATGCGTTTCACAAGAACGCTGATGTGAAATTATCTGTAAACAACATTTCAAGAGCTTCCAGACTTCAAAAACTGGCAGCAGTGGGATTCGAACCCACGCCTCCAAAGAGACTGGAGCCTAAATCCAGCGCCTTAGACCGCTCGGCCATGCTACCAACACAAGGAGGGGCCATCGCGCTTCCTTGGCGGAGCCATCTGAACACCTATGTCTTATGTGAGATAAAGCTCCAGTCATTAACCACCAGGACAAAGTAGGGATTCACACAACTGTCATTTCTTGAACCTCGTCTGACCGGAAAACTACACACATATTTATGTCATGGCAGGAAAGAGTGTAGCTCCTTAATCTACACTGCTCATAAAATTAAGGAAACGCTTAAGTATCACAGTATAACCCCCAAGTGACTTAAACTTCAGGAATATCAATCTTTCCAGTTAAGAAGCATAAGCCATTATGGATCCATTTCACCTGCTTTAGTGCAAATGAAAGTGACAACAGGTGCGCACTGGAGAGGCAACAGCAAGACAACTTCTGAAAAGGGAATGTTTTTTTGCTGGTAGTGGCCACAGACAATTACTCTTTCCCTGACTGCTGTTAGGTACTGACCTTACGTCGTTGGTGCAGCGGGTCCTGGGTGCCAGCTGCTGCAGGACAATGCCCAGCCGCACGGGGGCAAAAGTAGCCAGAGTAGCGCCACAGACCGTCCAGGAGTCCACTCATGCCCTGATCCAGGCCTGGGAGGAGATCCCCCAGGACAACGTCAGGCGTCTCATCAGAAGCATGCTCAGACATTGTTGGGAGTGCATACAGGCATTTAGGGTCCATAGACACTACTGAGTCACATTGAGAGTTGCTGTGATGAAATTCACGCAATTTGGAACCGCCTGTGATTTGAATTTTTTTTACTTTGATTTTTGGGATGATTTGGAATCCAGCCTTCCATGGGTTGATGAGTTTGCTTTCCACTGACCATCAGTACGTCACTTTGTTCTCAACCAATTACGCAATTTATACCAGTAAAGACTTTTCATCTATGGAGATGGGATGTGTGATGTCTTAACCCCAGGACGATATGTGAAATTGAATCTGGTGAAGAACAAAGACCATCTGGCCTGCCTCGGATTAAGTTGTTTGTGATCAGTAAATAAAGTGATAGGGTGAATATGACGCCAATGACGCCATTCCTCAAAAGCCAACTTAATGGCCAGTAACTTTCTGTTACCCACATCATAATTTCTCTCCGCAGCAGAGAGTTTTTTCGAAAAAAAAAAGCACATCGGCGCCATTTACCAAGTGACGGGCCCTGTGATAAAACTGCTCCTACCCCTACCTCGGATGCGTCAATCTCCACAATTAAAGGTTGTGACTAGAGATGAGCGAGCACTAAAATGCTCAGGTGCTCGTTATTCGAGTCGAACTTTTCCCGATGCTCAGGTGCTCGTTTTGAATAACGAACCCCATTTAAGTCAATGGGAGACTCGAGCATTTTTGCAGGGAACCAATGCTCTGCCTAGGGAAGGCTGGGTGAAAACCTGGAAACCTCAGAAAATGATGGAAACACCACGGAAATGGACAGGAAACAGCAGGGGCAGCATGCATGGATGCCTCTGAGGCTGCCTAATCCCACCATTACCCCAAATTCTCCTGCAACAGCCTGGTGGTTACCCTCATGGCAATTGTGCTCACCCAGACCAAGAAAGGCGAGGCACATGCCCATCACATGTTAGGAAAGCACCCAACTAGGTGCAACGAAGGTCCATCACCGCCTGCAGGTGACACCACTGCTCATGCTGGCACTGCTGTGCTATCCCCCGTCCCACGACGCAGGCATAAGCCTGACACAGCATGGTGACAGCGTAGTGACACCAACAAGTGACCAAGTTAGATTGAGGTAGCAGTCAAATGTCTGTAGGTGAGCCTCCCAAAAATTTGTTTTGGAGTGTCTGTAGTTGACCCTTCTGTAACATTTTTTTTTCCCTGTTATTAGTTTATGTACAACCCATGGCTGGCATGGTGGAAATATATAGGTTTTGCGTCACAGACGGTCCACTGCTCCGTTACATTTTCTTCATCATTGCCAATTACTTTTTCACCAACTGTTGTCTGGCAATGATAAAGGGGACAAATGTCGCACAGAGATTTTTGTAATGTAGCTATAAGTGAGAGCAAAAGACCTTTTTTACTGACGTGACGTACAGAATGGGTAACCTGGACAGAAAATACGGATTGTGGTGACTGAACAGCTGAACTGTGACACACAGAATAGTTACACACAGCTGTGTGAAATGGATTTGTATCACTGAGATAAAACAACAAAAAAACAATTTTTTTATATATTTTTTTTATATATATTTTTTATATATTTTTTTTTTAAACGTGACGTGCAGAAACTATCAGAGAGCAAACTCAGCCCCTGCTGACGGTGGCTATTTTGACTGCAACCCAGACAAATGTCGCACAGAGATTTTTGTAATGTAGCTGAGAGCAAAAGACCTTTTTCACTGACGTGACATACAGAATGGATCACCTGGACAGAAAATACGGATTGTGGTTTGTAGTAAGTGGACAGCTGAACTGTGACACACAGAATGGTTCCACACTGCTGTATGAAATGGATTTGTATCACTGAGATAAAACAATAACAAAAAAAGGGTTATATATGGCGATAGCTGCACTACTAGTGCCAGCCAGCCCAGCCAGGAGACAAAAAAAAATGTCTTGTAGCCCTTAGAAGGGCTGTTGGGTTCTTTTGAGATCACTCCTACCTAACAGAGATCTACATGCAGGCCCTAACACTCTCCCTGAAACGCAGCAGCTCTGTCCCTAACGACATCCAGACAGCATCTGAGCCGAGCACCGCGGGCAGTCACTAGTATATTCCAGGGTCACCTGATCAGGCCAGCCAACCCCTGCTATCGACATGTAAGGGCCCCACGTGATGCTGGGTGTACCACAGAGTCTCCTGGCTTGTGATTGGTTGAGTTTATAGACACCAAAAATGCACAATGCGGAAGATGCCATTTCCTCGAGCATGGCGAGATACTCGTCCGAGCAGTGAGCACTTACGAGTACCGTAATACTCGAACGAGCACCAAGCTCGGACGAGCATGCTCACTCATCTCTAGTTGTGACACATCTGGCTGCACCAATATAGGGGCAGAAGAGAAGCACTCCTTCACAGTGGAGAAGGCTTGCAACGCTGCATCAGACCACACTGAGACATCCGTCCCTTTCTTAGTCATGTCAGTTAAGGGTTTCACTATTGTCGAATAGTTCTTAATAAATTTTCGGTAATAGTTGGTGAACCCCAAAAATCGCATAAGAGCCTTCAGATTTTCAGGTCGGTCCCAGTCCAATACAGCACCGACTTTCTCTGGATCCATACGAAAACCTGAAGATGAAAGCAGGTATCCTAAGAATTGTACCTCATGTACAGCAAAAACACATTTATCTAATTTTGCATACAACTTGTTATCTCTTAAGATCTGCAACACCTGTCTAACGTGATCCTGATGTGTCACCATATCTGGAGAATAGATTAGTATGTCATCCAAATACACGACTACAAACCTCCCCACCAGGTGATGAAATTAGCAAAATGTTGGAAAACAGCAGGGGCATAGGTCAACCCAAAAGGCATGACCCAAGTCCTCAAAGTGGCGCTCAGGAGTATTAAAAGCCGTCTTCCATTCATCCCCTTCCTTGATCCTGACCAGATTATATGCCCCCCTTAACTCCAATTTGGAGAACACATTGGCATCCACAATCTGGTTAAATAAGTCAGGAATCAAAGGAAGGGGGTACGGATCACGGACAGTGATCCGATTGAGTTCACGGAAATCCAGACATGGCCTAAGAGTTCCGTCCTTTTTCTTTGCAAAGAAAAACCAAGCTGCCACTGGAGATTTGGAAGGTCTAATATGTCCTTTAGCCAAACTCTCAGCAATATATTCCTTCATGGCCGTTCTCTCAGGTCCAGAAAGGTTATACAGCCTAGATTTGGGCAATTTTGCTCCAGGGATAAGATTGATAGGACAATCGTATTCCCGGTGAGGGGGTAAATCCTGACATCCACCTTCAGAAAATACATCAGAGAAATCCGATATAAAAGAAGGAAGAGTCTTAGTGGTTAAAGAAGAAAAAGAGGTATTAAGGCAATTCTCAACGCAATAATCACCCCAATCCACTATTTGTCTAGTATGCCAGTCAATGGTCGGATTATGTTTGCTTAACCATGGTAAACCCAGAACCACAGGAGCAGGAAGACCTTCCAACACAAAACACGAAATAAGCTCCTGATGAAATTCACCCACTCTTAATTTGATATCATGCACCATTTGAGACAAACACTTCTGGGATAGAGGTGCAGAATCAATGGCAAACACAGAAATCTTCTTTTCCAATGTACTCGCAGACAATCCATGCATACGGACAAACAGAGCATCAATCAAGTTCACCCCTGCCCCGCTGTCAATAAACACCTCCATTCTCACAACCCTTGACTCTAGCGCCACCTCGGCAGTCAGGAGAAAACAGGTACTACAGGATGAAGACAAATGCACATTTTCAGTCTCTCCACCCACCCCACCAAGAGTGAGACAAGAATTCTATGCCAACTTTTCTTTTCTCTCTTTTAGAGATTGAATGCATGGACATACATTGACAAAGTGTCCTTTCTGACCAAAGAAAAAACACACACCCTTCTTATTACAAAAATGATTAAGAGTGGAAACAGGAATAGCTCCCCCTAACTGCATAGGTTCACCCCCTGACATCAACCCAGGGGAATATTCGGTCTCGGCCAGGGAGATATGATCCGGGACATCATAGATAATCCCCAAAGCCTTGAAAAATTCATCTACCGACCGGAGAGACTACGATCCGGTTGGCAGAGAAAAGGCCCATGACTGCGCATCCCCTTTAAGCAGCGAGATGACCACACCAACCTTCTGCTCCTCATTACCAGAAGAATGTGGACGCAGTCTGAAATACAATTTGCACGCCTCCTTGAATAGAATAAAATTATCACATCCCCCAGAAAATCTGTCCGGGAGGGCGACCTTAAGCTCCAAACAGGCCTGACACCCAGCACCCCCAGAACCACCAGCCTGTGGTCTCTGAATCTGGTTGCTGATGTCAGCTACCTCCAAGCAGAGTCCCTGCAGCCGTTCAGTAAGCGCAGTAATAGCATCCATGTCTGCACAAAAAATGACATTAATTTTTGTTCGCCGGTTTATAATGTCACGCACTGGTGTGGAGAGTATAGCCACACCAAGCGTAATATGGAAGGGAAAAGGACCAAACAAGGGAAACGGTCACCTCCTTCAGAAAACCCTGAAACTAGGCCCTGACTGACTACCAGTATGAACCAGTATGGCCTTAGTTGTAGGAGAGTTAACACACAGGAACCTAATAACACCTGACCCTAGAGAACCCTGCCACTAGTGACGAGAAAGGAGTCAACCGGTTCTTCCAAAAGGACGCACGAACAGGAGACTCCAGAAGGCAAAACCACAACAGGGAAAAGTAGTATAAACACAAAAGGGAAAATGACACTTATCTTAATGCAGATATTGCAGCAACCGGATCTCAGCCGAGATCCACACCACACACAATGTCAGCAGAAAGTATAGCTGATCGTGTGCAACCTGATGCGGGCACGTTCGTGACACATATACTTACCTTCTTCCTAGCAGCAGCAGGACATCTGCTGCTCTGGTCTGTGGAGGGGGCGGAGCCAAGGCTGACTGCCAGCTGGCCCTGCCCCCCGCACAGACAAGAGGTGCAGAGAGCCAGCGGGGAGGAGGAATAATGAAGCAGGTAGGCGATGCTGGCAACTGTCTCTGCATCCGTAGGACGCAGAGACAGCTGCCCGAAAGCAGGACATACCTCGCCCGTACTGGGACAGCAGGACAGCCACTGCAATCCAGGACTGTCCCACTGGATCTGGGACAGTTGGGAGGTATACCATAGACTATCATTATAAAAATGGTCGCGCGACATTGGTGCGACATCAATGTCGCATGACACATGTAGCAGTGTAGTTGTGCCCTATGTGTCGTGCAAATTATAGCCCTAGCCTAGAGCTGACCTAGAGCAGTGAAGAAAAATGGCTGGGTTGTTATTGAAACCTGGTGTCACGAGAGGCTGACGGTGCCTGCTCCCCGGGACGCACCGCCGGGCCTCCGTGCAGGAAGTGGAGCAAGGACGCAAGTCGCGTCCTCGTCTCCATGGAAACCCTGGAAGGGGAGGACCCGGCGCACCGCCTGCTACCGCGCGTCCGGCGTCCTCCCCGCCCCCTAGTGAACGAGCAGGCGGGGTTCTGAGCACTGGCCTGCCCAGCCAGCGCTCAGTATGTGTATATGTTTAATTATATTATAATTAAATCTACCATCTTATATTTGGTCATGTGGTGCTGACTGTGGCCGTGGCCAGCGTCACATGACCTACCTTAGGACTATTTAAGATGGCAACTTGTGGATACACGTTGCCTGTTATTAGTTTTTCTGGTGCAGTGCTTGCGATTAGACCCTGAGATATACCCGTTACAACGACCACTTGCTTTTGACCTTAGACCTCGACTTTGATTCCTCCTCTGGTTTTGACGTTCCCTCCAGGTTTGACTCGGCTTGATCGACTATTCTGTGATTGTGTTTGTCTAGTTCTGTGTTTGTACATCTTGTACTTTCCCTTCCCTGCCCTTTCACGTATACAGTATAGGAACCGCCGCCCAGTTACGGTTTGGCTACCTAGGGCCTATACTGTAAGTAGGCAGGGACAGAGGTGGGGTTCAGACAGGGCTCAATACTCCCTTGTGTTCCTGTCGTGACAGAATAACAGGCCCTAAATATGGAGCAGTTGTAAGCTCTCACGGACAGGTGCATGGTATGGCGCAAATGATTCAAGACCCGGCCAAGAGGCTCCAACACCAGGAACAATTGCAGACCGCGCCAGCAGCGGCTTCTGCCGTTCCTAACACCACTTTGGAACCCCATGTAAAACTCCCCGATCGAGTTTTGGGGGACTGTAAGTCCTTCCACTCTTTTAAGGAGAGCTGTAAGCTTTACTTTGATCTGCGTCCGCACTCCTCGGGACCTGAGCAGCAGCGAGTCAAGATTATTATGTCCTTGCTGCCCAAGAGGTAGTCTTTTTGGGGTATATTCTTACCCCTTGCGCTTTCAAGATGGACCTGACCAATGTGCAAGCAATTTTGGATTGGGTGCGACCGTCTTCCCTGAAGGCGCTCCAACGGTTCCTGGGCTTTGCTAATTTCTACCGGAAATTTATTAAGAATTTTTCGGTAGTAGTCAAACCAGAAGTAAAGCTATGTGTATGTGACCATGTGTAAGAAGCAGGCTGCGCCAAGGCCTGTGGGAGTTAAGCGCTGAATTGTGTTTCGGGGAGCTATTTACGTGAGCTCCTCAGCTGGCTGCTAATTACTTCTCATTACCAGCCTGGAGAACAACACAGAGCGAAAACCTATTTCCCAAGTCTTTCTTGTTCTCACCCAGCTTCCTCTGCCCTGCCCCTGGCTGGGTTGTTATGGAAACCTGCAGTAAAACTGTGTGTATGTGGAGACCAAGGACCTGCTTTCTTCTATGGGCTGATGACCATGTGTATGGCAGTTGGGATATGAAAAGAAAGACTTCCAGGATAATATTGGCTAATGCATGTCATTTTTTGGGAATATCTCAGGAACGGTAAGTCCTAGAGAGCTGAGACCCAGTCTAAAACCTTCCCAGACACCTGATGTAACTGTGTGCCAAATTTGGTGAAGATCGGTCAAGTCGTTTGGTCACGCATAAAGGACAGACTGACAGAGACTCATTTTTATATATATATATATATATTTATATATATATATATATGAGACTAGCAGAAGGACCCGGCTTCGCCTGGGTATATTTCATCTATTTCATTTAATGTTTCTGTGTGTCGTTGCAGAGAGAAAGTCAATGCAGCTGACCAGCTGACAGAAGTTGATTTTTACCTTCATTTTTTCAATCCCCATTGGCTGCGGAGTGGGAGGGGGCGTGACCTGACCAGGTCGGGGGCGTGGTTTAGCGGGACCCGGGGGGGGGGTGCTTTTCAGTCCTTCTGTTGAGGGTGGCCTGAATTACAGGTCGATACCATGGTAATTTATGAGGAAACACAGTGAGTAGCAGTGGAAGAACACATCGCTTCACACGGGTATATTTTATCTATTTAATTTAATGTTTGTGTGTATCGTTGGAGAGAGAAAGTTACCCTACCTCCCCTGCAGCTGACAGAATTTGATTTTTACCTTCAATTTTTCAATCACTGTTGGCTGCGGAGTGGGAGGGGGCGTGGCCTGATCGAGCTGGACCTGGGGGAGGGGTTTTTAAGTCCTTCTTTTGAGGGTGGTGTGAATTACAGGTGGATGCCATGGTAATTTATGAGGAAACACAGTGGGTAGTAGTAGAAGAAAACATCTTTTATTGCTACTGAACGAATAATATGTGAAATTTGCATTATATTAGGTAATGATTGATGATGAATTAGTCTAAAGCATTAGTTATATTTATGGAAACCGGAATACCCCTTTAACAATCACCCACAGCGCTCTGCCCCTTTAAAGCAGTGAAGAGAAATGGCTGGGTTGTTAGTTACCTGAGCTCCTCAGCTGGCTGCTAATTACCTGGCTGAGTTGTTATGGAAACTGGTGTGTATGTGGAGAGAACGGCAGTTGGGATTTGAAAAGAAATGCTCCCAGGCTAATATTGGCTAATGCAGTCCTAGAGAGCTGAGACCCGGTCTAAAACCTTCCCGGACACCTGATATACCTGTGTGCCGAATTTGGTTAAAATCGGTCCAGTAGTTTGGTCACGCATAGAGAACAGTCAGAAACTCATTTTTATAATATAAGGAGACTAGCAGAAGGACCCGGCTTTGCACGGGTATATTTCATCTATTTAATTTAATGTTTGTGTGTGTTGTTAAAAGATATCGACAGTATCCCCCATAACAGTGACCTCTACAGTACCCTGCCCCCTTAACAGTGAGCTGCACAGCCCCTCACCCCTTAACAGTGACCCCCCATAGTGCCCCACCTCCTTTAAAATAGGACCTCCACAGCAGCCCACCCCTTTAACAGTGAGTTTAACAGAGACTTCTTCAACACCCATCCCTTTAAGAGTGACTGCTACAGTACTCCGCTCCCTTTAAAGTGAGCTCACAGTAACCTCCTCCCTTAACTGTGACCTCCACAGCAGCTGCCCCTTTAATAGTGGTCCCTGACCCCTTAACAGTGACCTCCACAGTGCCCGCCCCTTTAACAGGGACATCCACAGCAGCTGCCCCTTTAATAGTGGCCCTGTCTCCTTAAAAGTGACCTCCATAGCGCCCTGCCCCATTAAGGCTAAGGCTACACGATGACATGTGTTGCGTGACATGCGCAAGGCTGACCTACAGCAGTGAAAAAAGATGGCTTGGTTGTTATGTGCATGTGACCATGTGTAAAAAGCAGGTTGCGCCAAGGCCTGTGGGTGGTAAGCACTGAATTGTATTTCGGGGAGCTATTACCTTATCTCCTCAGCTGGCTGCTAATTACCTCTCATTAACAGCCTGGTTACTACACAGCAAAAACCTATATCCGAAATCTTTCTTGTTCTCACCCAATTTCCTCTGTCCTGCCCAAGCTGACTTACAGCAGTGAAGAAATATTGCTGGGTTATTATGGAAACCTAAAGTAAAACTGTATGTATGTGGAGACTAAAGACCTGTGAACTTCTATTGGCTGATAAGGAACATGTGACTGTGTATATGGCAGTTGGGATTTCAAGAGAAAGACTTCCAGGCTAATATTGTCTAATGTAGGTCATATTTGGGGAATATCTCAGGAACGGTACATCCTGGAGAGCTGAGTCCCAGTCTAAAACCTTCCCGGACAGCTGATGTACCTGTGTGCCGAATTTGATGAAGATCGGTCCAGTCGTTTGGTCACGCATAAAGAACAGACAGACAGAAACTCATTTTTATAATATAAGAAGATATAAAAGTACTTCCATTAATCCTTGCATTTGGGGTGAATTTGCAGTCTGATAAAATCAGTTTTGGGGCGAGTTAATTTTAAATATATAAAAGTACTTCCATTCATCAGACATGTGACAGACCCTTCTAAGGGAGCAGTCAGTGGTCACAATGTTTCTGGAGCAGCCAGAAGTAGCAGCAGAAGGGGGGGGGGGGAGTGGCAACAGCAGTTGCAGTGACAGGCCTGAGCTGCCAGTATCATCTTGCGATTGTGTCTTGACCAGCAACCCAGCGGCACTTGAATGGTTGACTCAGTCTTCTACTTTGTTGCAAGTGACATCAGATACCCCCAACCAGGAGTCGGTGGGTTCCTCTGACATGACCCTTAGTTGGCATGGCCCGGGAAGAAACTCTGTGCCCCCACCAGTCCTCAACCTGCCTCTGTCATTTTGTGTTCCCTCAGCGCGAGAAGTATTGTATGCCGTCGGCTCAGCTCCATTTTTAAGCAAGGACGAGATTCTAGAGGACAGTCAGTAGCCACTGCCCAGCCAAGATCTAGGCGGGCAAGTAGTGATTATGAGAGTCTCATGGGGGCTGGTGTTGCGAGCGGTCAGGGTTGTGGCACTGAGACTGGTGAGGGTGACCTCAGTGACGTGCAGACGATGTGGCCAATCGCACGTAGGACACGGGTGAAGAGGGGGCTTCTTCATTATCAGGAGAAGAGGGTGGCAGCATGCGCGTGAGGCAGCAGCTGAGCCAGCATGGTGTAGCAGTGAGTCATCAGTGGGAGGTTGGGAGTAGAGATGAGAGAATCATTCAAAATTTTATTCGCCAAACATTTGTCGAACTTTTCATAAGATTCGTATTTTCTACGAATCTATTCGAC
This sequence comes from Rhinella marina, assembly GCA_900303285.1. Classification (NCBI taxonomy): domain Eukaryota; kingdom Metazoa; phylum Chordata; class Amphibia; order Anura; family Bufonidae; genus Rhinella; species Rhinella marina. Next base: position 12,061 of record ONZH01013298.1, read on the forward strand.
GAATCTGCGTACAAATCATACGTTATTATGTGGCGTTTTGCGAACATTTGCGCACTAATAATGAACGTTCAGTTTTAAAAGGTACGCAACTTCTTTGAACACGTACGCATGAGCGTACAACTTGCATACGAAAATGACGGGCTTTGCTGGAGAGGAATGGTGGAGCAGGAGGAACGCTTTGAGTCTGACCCCTGGCTACATATGGATGTTGTATCAGCAGATGACAGCAGATCATCCGGCTGAGACTGAGATGAGCGTGCCATCCACTCCACTACCTCATCCACTTTCTCCTTCACTACAATTTTGTGCCTTGGTGGGTTAGCCTGGTGGAACACCGGCCAAGTATTGCGAATACTACAAGTAGAAGCTCCGGCTACAGGTCCTTTGGCACTGCTTTAGTGCCACCTTCTCCTTTTTTTTAGAGCTTGAGGTCTGGCTGGAACTGGACCCCTTTTGCTTATCCATTCCAGACATTTTTCACTTGACTCTGTGGCCCTGCAGCTGGTCTTTGTCTTTGTCCCTGTCTCTCTCCCTGTCTCTCTCCCTATCTCTCTCCCTGTCTTTCTCTCCTTGCCTGATTAATTACTAGCCCTGCACTTGCCCTACAGTTGCCCTGCAGTATCCCTGATGTGTAATATGGATTCCCAGAATAATTACACCCCAATTTCAACAACTCAAGTCTCAGTCTTTAGGAACTTCACACACAATGCTTCTGCTCGTCTCAGCAGTCGCAGCAGAAGTGATGCGTCACTGGCTGACCGAGCCTGAGCCAATCAGAGCAAGCCCTGCCCTCTAGGTTAGGTGACCGCTTTCTTCCAGGGCTTTTGCACACGAATAACGAACTAACAGTAAAAGTACGCTAAGTAATTGAATTTGTACACAACAGCGTATAGAGTAACTTATAAGTAGCATTAGCGTACAATTTATGTACGTAGCGAATGCGTCAAAAGCCTTAGGAACATTTTCGAATCTTAACGGAGCGAATCTCCAAATATTCGGATTCGCTTCACAGCTGAAAATAGATTCGCTCATCTCTAGTTGGGAGCCAAACATGCCTGGGCTATGCAGGAGCCTACCTCTCTGGAAAGTAGTAGTGGTACAGGGGTTCACGGAGGCAGCGGTAGCAGGCAGTCAGCGTGGTGTGGGGGAGTGGAAATGCCATACTCGGTGGTGTGGCAATTTTTCATCAAGCTGCTAAAGGACGTAAGCATGGCCATTTGCCGAATCTGTGGGCAGAAGGTGAAGCGTGGCCAGGGTGCCAATGTTGGCACCATGGCCCTGCGTCAACATATGCAGCATCACCATAAAGTAGTACAGCCTGAGGCAGCAACCGCTGCATTACCCAGTGGCCTGGAACCCCTTTTTCGCAAGTCAAGGCTCCACCAGCTCAGCAGAAGGGAGCTGTGTTTCCTTCCCATCATCTACTGGTCCTGATGCTCCTGCTCCTCCTCCTCCCCGTCAGTTATTTCTTCAGCAATCAATCCCAGGGGTGATTGCAAATAGACAACAATATGCGTGCACTCATCCAACGGCGCAGAAGCTGAACGTGCTCCTGGCGAAGTTGCTGGTACTATAGTCCTTCCCTTTCCATGTGGTCCACTCTGCACCTTTCAGAGAACTGATGGCTTGTGCCGAGCCAAGGTGGAGAGTAGCGATGAGCGAATTTCTCAAAAATTCGATTCGGTCGGTTCGCCAAACTTTCCGAAAAGATTCGATCTGAGTTTATTTGTGGCGAATCGCGTTAAAAAACAGCTATTTTGAGAGAGGGCGGGGCCTGCAACCGAGCGGAGAGGAGGCTAAACTGCCGAGCTCTGGGCCATCAGCAGATAATCGGCAGCCATCAGCAATCTAAAATCACTTGAGTTGATCATAAAGGCTCAGATAGATCTCCTTACTAGTGTTGAGCGAGCACCTCTGTGCTCGTATGCTCGGGTGCTCTGGCCGAGCACTAGGGGTTGCTCGAGTGCTCGGCCGAGCTCCCGAGCATAATGTTAGTCAATGGGACTAAACCAGGCACCCCCCGCTCGGAAGAGGGGAGGGTGTCTGGTTAATAACAGAATTTGTACACATTAGCGCACAATGCGTACGCATTAGCATACAAATGCGTACGCATTAGCGGGCAAATTCATACGCATTCGCGTACAAATCAATATTACAGTGCGGGGAAGAGACTCGAGCATTGTGCTCGAGTACACTCGGTGTTCGGCCGAACACCGAGCGGACCCGAGCGTAGGCATGCTCAGCCGAACAGCGAGTTCGGCCGAGCATGCTCGCTCAACACTACTCCTTACACCAGCGCCATCAATTTGAGCCCTCAAGAAAGGTCTGGAGTGTGGGTGAAACGGAGCTTTGATCTGGGCCTTGCAACCAGGCTGAAGCCCCGGCCTGGAGTTGCGGCACCTCTGCCACATCGGAAGCGCCGATGAATCTGCAGCTAGTCCTAGCTTAGACCCGGGCCCAGGGGTGAGCATAGAAGGATCGAGAGGAGGCTTTCACCCGATCAGGTCAGCATCTGTGGATGGTACCGGCTGTTCTCCTTGTGCGTCGCTCCTACCCTCCACATCCCGGGCGCAGAGTGTCTCCCGGCCCACTGTCATCACATAACGGGCCTCTCTCTTCCTACCCTCCATCAGAGATAGAAAAGACATTCTCATGGTGTCAGCCATTTTCTAAAATAAGGCTACATCGAGCTCATATAACTCATCCTGGGCACTGTCTAGCCTGGGAGCACCACTGCTGTTGAGAGGGTTGACTCTGAGGTGTATGCCCGCAGACTTACATTCCTTCAATGCTCCAGCCTCAATCTATTTGCAGGACTGTGTCCTAATTTTTTATAGGCTGCTCAGATAGCAGTCTCCTGTTAACCGTATACCAGGTTCTGTAAAATACCAGTTAATACCAATACCAATTTTTTCTCCCCCACATAGGGGGACTGTGGATCTTATGTTTTGCTAATTAACCTACAAGTTTTTGCTACAGACCCTTGGCTTATTGTTCAGATTCACCTAACTAACATATTGTTAAGGGGCTACGAACCTCAAAATGGTAAAAGTGGGCAAACCAGACATGTCCGGCTCGCTTAAGCCTCACAAAAACCAACCTGACCTGCAAAAATTCCTTAATAAAAACGCTCCTTACTCCCAAACTGTACAAAAGCAACGAACGTCCGCCTCTCAACTAACTGAGCTGGAAAGATCGTATCCAGAAAGCCATGACAAAGAATTGCCCCAAGTTTCAGATATGCAACTCCATACTTCTCAAAAAACCTTGCAAAAAATTATTGAAGCTGCCTTACAACCAGTATTATCCGAACTTTCTGATATTAAATCGGACATTAGGGAGATAGGTGGCCGAGTTGAACAACTTGAAGAAACCCAGCTGTCCCTGTTAAACTATGGCAAAGCTACTTCAGCAGCACTTAACTCATGCCAGATCCACCTAAATAACATATTGTCCTATGTAGGAGACCAGGATAATAGGGGTAGAAGGAACAACCTACGCATAAAAGGCGTTCCTGAATCATCTCAGTCAACAGATGTTTTTGAGACTACTTACTCAATCTTGAAGATGTTTCTACCGGAGGACTTGGCTGGTGACCTAATTCTTGAAAGGGCGCACAGAGCTCTCAGGCCCAAACCCAAAGATGGCGACCCACCTAGAGATATTATATGCAAGGTTCTCAATTTCCAGCACAGAGATCTCATCCTGAAAACAGCTAGAGGGATTCAAGATCTAACTTATGAAGGCTCGCAAATTGTGCTTTTCCAAGACCTATCACCAGTTACGCTCAGCACAAGGAGACAGATGAAGCCGATAACTGATGCCCTTCATGCCAAAGGATTCACCTATCGCTGGCTGTGTCCTTTCAGCTTAGCCTGCAATATTCAAGGCACAACAAGATATGTAAGATGACCAGAAGATGTCCTTCCCTTCTGTGAGCTCATTGACTTGGATTCTACAGATATCCCATCTTGGCTCCAGATTACAGATGTCGCTGAATTGCCGAAGTTACCTTCAGCTTCTCCATGGAAGACGCAGAAGAATCGTAACATCAGAAACCGGGCAGCAATCTCAGCAGAGTGACTTTGTTGTATTTCTTTACTTTTCTCTCTCTCCTTTTCTATACTGCTATTGAAATGATGTTTTTTCCTCCTCTACACTTCTAAAATTAGGAGCTCTTGGGCGTGATATTTCTGTTTCCCGCTCTCTGTTGGTTGCTCTCTTCTAATTATCTTTGTAGTTTTTGTATTCACATCAGAGGCGTAGCTACCGGCGGGGCAGGGGGGGCGACGGCTCCGGGCCCAGTGACTCAGGGGGGGCCCAGCAAGGATGACTATCAGGCAAATACAAGTGAGCGCTTCCATTATGGAAGCGCTCACTTGTATTTAGGGACCCCCATCAGATCTCAGATCAGCCCACCCAGCCACATAAGATTAGAATAAAAAACCTTTCTTACCTGTCCTGCACTGCGGCTGCCCTCCGGTCCGGCGCTCCACTGCCTTCCCTGGCCGGTGCGCACTATGACCTGACGCTGCGTGCAGGTTTATACTTTTTACCATTTATATAATTGAAGGGTTAGTTTTACTCTCTTTGGCAATTAATCTCTCGGTCTCTAGTTTGGCTGCTTTTATTTGTCTTTTACATATTCTATTTTTTTCCTTATAGTTTTCCAATGCTTCCTCGCTCCCCTCCTGTTTTAGTGATTTAAATGCTTTCTTTTTGTCATTTATTGCATTCCTTACAGTTCTATTTATCCACATTGTTTTTTTCTTGTTCCTTAACCTTTTATTCCTATAAGGAATGTACCGCTCACAATCAGATAATAGGTTGCTTTTAAAAATATCCCATTTTGTGGCTGTATTTTTATTTTTGTCCCAGTTAGTTAGGCCTATGGCCTCTCTTAGTTGGCTAAATTATGCTTTTTTGAAGTTTGGTATTTTTGTTCCTCCCTGAAGAAACATTCTTTTGAATGACAGTTGGAAGGTTATTATTTTATGGTCACTATTTCCGAGGTGTCCCCCAACTTGCACATCTGTTGTTCTGTCAGGTCTATTGGTTAATACTAAGTCCAGTATGGTTGTCCCTCTAGTCGGGTCCTGAAGCAGTTAGGAAAGGTAATTGTCTTTGGTTATTGCCAAGAATCTGCTTCCTTTATGAGATATACAGGTTTCAGTTTCCCAGTCTATATCTGGGTAGTTGAAATCCCCCATAATAATGACCTCATTATGTTTTGCCGCCTCGTCTATTTAGTTTAGTAGTAGATTTTCTGTGGACTCTGGTATATTAGGTGGTTTATAATAAACTCCTATTAGTATTTTATTATTGTTTTTGGCTCCATGTATTTCTACCCACAGTGACTCCACATCTTCATGTCCCTCACTTATATCTTCTCGGAGTCTGGGCTTTAGACAACTGACCACATAAATGAAGTGTGAACTGATTCTAAGAGTGACGCCTGTCATCTGTGTGTCATACTGACTCACAGTACTGTTTCACTAGCCCAGTGCTCCATATTCCTTCCATTAATACACTTGTATCATAAGATGCACTATGCTTCTGAGTATAAGAGTGCTCTAATTGTCATATACCAACTTTTATCTAAAATCCCTGATTCCATCTTATCGTGTATAATATACTGATATGATAATGAAAACACATTGAAAACAAACTCGCTTGTCTCATGGTGAAAGCATTTTGAAAGTTTATTTAGAAGTGAGGTTACAAAATCGAGTTTAAGAAAATATTAAGGAAGAATTAAGAATTAATTTAAAAGAACATGGCCACATAAGACCCCTGCAGGATAGCAGTGAGAAGATGTCTGATTACAGAAGTACAATCATTGATGTATAAGAAGAATTTCTGGCCAATTGCTACCAGTATAAATTATGGGCCATTATTTCTCTTGCTGGTCCTGGCTCAGCTCCTCGGAAATGCCATGAGATGTGCAATGCAAATGTGTAATGCAGCCAGCGTTGCAAATTGAAGCAGTATTGGTGGATAGGTGACAGTAAGTATGGCTTCTCTTGTACTTTGAGGGCTTTGTAAGCCATATCTACAAAATTAAGACCACGTTTCAACCTTTTTTTTACAGTGAACAAATCCAAATTATCATCTCTAACAGCTCAAATCACCATCCAATTAACAGGTTATAAAGTGAAGACCAGAGATTTTTGGAACTCTGCTGTCACAGAACTCATGCCTATGAGAGCGTGTCGATGTTCATGTACATTCACAATTGAAAAAGGTTTTAAGAATTTTTCCTAGAGGTTCGTGTGTCCTCTTTCTGGCCTTTTTAATGATATTTTCCACCTATATTTTAATTAAGTCTTAATGTGGTTGAAAGAAATAAAGATAATTGTGGTTTAAATGTTGCTTCATTCTTTGCCCGGAGCTCATTGCCAATTCAGTTTGAAAATCAAAACCTAAAGAATCAAAAACAAGCAGGGTGCCAGAGGTGTTATTATTAATTAGATTTTTGGCTTTTAGATGGAAACCTTACTAAATATACAGCTTACACATTTCTTTCTTTCAGAGCAAGAGTAATGTAAAAAGATGTTAAATCTGCTTTGTCTATGTGCCCTCTAACCAATACAATCTATTTAAAGAGGCTTTTCGCCTGAACTTTTATCATCAGATGAGTCATTTAAAAGAAGTAGGGTTCAAGTGATATACTATCCTTTTCAATTGGTCAAGTCATGCATTTTCCCATCTCAATCTGCCGCATTAATCAGATTTTTTTATACATATTTTAAAGGCAACCTGTCACCATGAAAATGCAATGTAATCTGCAGGAAATGTTATAGAGCAGGAGGAGCTGAGTAATCTTTTGTGGGAAAAGATTCAGTATAAGTCGTATTCATTGATTTAAATTCCTGCTCATTCTGGGCTTTGAAGTCATGGAGTTGGTCCTATTAGTGATTGAAAGCCTTCCCTCTATGACTATGTATACAGAGATAGCTGTCAGTCAATGATAGGACCGTCTCCTTGACTTCAAAACCCAGAATGAGCAGGAACTTAAATATATAAATTACAAATTTTACTGAATCTTTTCCCACAAAACTATATATCAATCTCCTCCTGCTCTATAACATGCTGCCTGCAGATAACACACCATGGTCAACAATACAGGTTCCCTTTAAGCTTCACAGTGCTTATATATTTTTCTCTTTCCGTGCAACAATAATGTAATAAGCTGTGAAATCTGCCTTGTCTTCTACAGAATCTTCTGTCTTATTAGATTGTTGAAAGTTTTCGATGACATATCCAGCTCCAGTTATAGCTTCCCTAAGAAAGGCTTCATTAAGTTTTAGGCCAGAGAACTTCACATCGCCTACCATGTAGTAACTGTTCCCCAGAACACCTGTGAGCACTAAGTAACCACCCAGTTTTAATAATGTAGTCATATTTTTTAAAGCAGTGATATACGATTTAAAATCTTTACATGCTCCCTCTAGACACAGGCAACTCAGGAGACAATCAACTTGGGGAATAGTAACCGGATCTATGGGATTTATATTCAAAACATCACACTTCAGGACTTGCTTTATGGTTTTTCTTAGCCGTTGTTCCTTTTGTTCCCAAGGAATCCTTTAACAAAAGAAGGTTCATATGTTATCAATGGGTATTTCTAGAATATCAAAGCATAGACCATATCAGATTTTTAACAGAGTAGGACAACGGTTATCAGCTGCCCCAGGCAGTGGTGTCAGAATTTGGACAAATAACTGAATAAGAAGACATCTGTACTATTAATGACATATGATGGTTGATTTTGCATAGTTGGCCAAGAAACTTTAAGTTATAATTTTTAGAAGCATTTGGAAATTCTTATATTATTGTAATTATTCGTGATAGAGTCTGATCTTCTTTAGCCAATGTCACTTTTAAAAGATACATTTCGGTATGTGTTGCACAGTACCTGTCGCCTTCCAGCTGGCACACATGTTTTACCACAGGGCTCCAGTCAAATGCTCCAGGCTGATTTTGAAGCCACACATTAAATTCCTCTCTGTTTTTGTCAACAAAATCAGAGGCGATGATGTTCTTGAAGGCTTCACAAGCTGATAGAAGCTGGTATATGGTGGGTCCAGTTCCAATGTCAATCAGTGTATCACCTTTCACTTTACCTTTTAGAAAAAAAAAATACAACATTACAACAACACTTGCTAATCTTTAAATAATGTACAACTTTCACAATTATGATCACAGCCATTGTTTTATTTTCTTTAATTATCTTATGTTACAGCCTTCAACACACAGGAACAATTTTTAAATATTTGTTATGACCAGTGGGTGGGACCCGCTGGTCAAACCAGAGATAATGCGTTTTCTCTATCAACCAAGGGTCAGCAGCTACTAACCCCTAGGGTGTAATTAAGCACTCTCACAGGAGACAGGACAGAACGCAGCAAGAGAGAAACTGAACCACTACCTACAGGATTACCTGTAGGTAAGAACCGCAGTTAGTGTAAACTGAGCCCAATAGCAGACACGGTGGTGAGAAGTGGTATTGCAGGGAAGACTGGAGTAAAGGCAGCAGCTGATAATGATGATGATTGTCAGAAGCTGAAGCATGGTTAGAGACAAGCCAGGGGTCAGAAGCCAGCATCAGATAGTAACAAGGCACAGTGGATCAGAGAAGCTCAGGGTCAGAACGGTCCAGTAGTCAATGCAGGTGGCAGGCAAACAGAATGGTCAAACAGGCTGGGTCAAACACAAGAGATTAGAACAGAACACCTTCGCTATTACTGTTAGTAACGCTCAGTCAACTTTCTGGAAGAGGAAGCTGCTATTTGACCTTGTAACCCCGACCAAGGGCTGTGCTAGGAAGCAGGAAGTACGTGCCCCTGGTAGCAAAAATAACAGGAAGCGGCGGGTGGGCGCCCCTATGGGATGGAGCACGGAGGCAGCGTGACTGGAGGATGCGTCTGGCAGGCAATCACCCACCACATCTGGCAGAAACAGCAGCGGAGGATATGGGGATATAACAGGTGAGACAACGGAAGGTATGGCAGAAGGCCCAGGCCTAACAAATATCTAAAAAGTTCAGACATTTTCGGATGCAATGATACCTGATATGTTAATTTGTTTTGTTTATATACTTTTATACGTAAAATTGGAGAAAGGAGGTGATTTAAATATTTTATTTTTTTTAAACACTAAGGCCTTGTTCACAAGTCAGTTTTTTGATCAGTTATTTCCATCAGTTATTGTGAGCCAAAACCAGGTGCGGGTCAAAAACACAGAACAGTTGCAGATCTCGCCCTTATACTTTATCTTATACCTCCACTCCTGGTTTTGGCTCACAAAAACTGTTGGAAATAACTGATCAAATAACTGATGTGTGAACAAGGCCTAACTTTTAGCCCCCTTGAAAAGCTATCTATTGTGGTGAACAGGGTTTTGCCACCCTGCCTGCTGAGCTGTGTCTGGTGTACAGCTTAGCAGGCAGATTACCATGACAGGACTGGGAAGCTTCAGCAGGCCCCAGGTTGTCATGATAACCAATCAGAGCCCCGCAATTTCACTGCGGGGGTTCTGATTGGAAGGTAGAGGGAGCTGCTTCCCTTTGCTTAACCTCCCAGATGCCATGATCACTTTTGAACACAGAATCTGAGGGGTTAAATGACCAGTTTTGGTGCCATCGCCGAACCCGGTCATTGCGGCCAGGTGTTATACAGCAGCCCGCTCCATACAATCCCTTGCGCATAATGCTTACATGTACGGCATTATGCGTTAAGGGGTTGCTTAGGGTCTTGATTTTGACGGCCTCTCCTCAGGACAGTCCATCATTATTAGATTGGCAGGGGTCTGACACACCACACCACCGACGATCAGCTGTTACCTTGTAGCTAATGTACCAGAAGTTGACTCTGGAGCTACACAGCGTATTCATTGTGTAGTGCAGGGATCAGCAACCTACGACACTCCAGCTGTTCAGAAACTACAACTCCCAGCATGCTCCATTCACTTCTATGGGAGTCACAAGAACAGCCAAGCAAGTGTGCATGCAGGGAATTGTAGTTTCACAGCTGCTGGAGTGCCAAAGGTTGCTGACCCCTGGTGTAGTGGATGGAGCTAGTAACTGCAGCAGTGCTCCTATTTACTTCAGTGGGAGCAGCGGTGCAGTTACCAGCTCTGTCCAGTTTTGTGGCTCCAGTACTGGAGCTACAAGGTAACAGTTGTTTGGAGGGTTCTGGGATGTCAGACCCATCAATATCAAGATCCTGTACCATCCCTTTCAAGGTTTAAAGAGCTTTTCCACTGTATAATGATTATTGTTGAGTGAGTCACCACATCATCATGCTGGGCAGGCGCAGTGACATCATCAGTGATGATGCGAGAATTGGCGCGTTTTTTTCAATCAAGATGATGAAATGGATGAGGTGAGTATGTATTTTTTAACGCTGCATCTGAGGGACTAAATTATGGGGGGGGGGGATTTGTTGGTGCGATCGTTGTTCCCCAGTAATGGAATGCAATTCGTTACAAAGTAATTCGGAACAAATCAAATTTCTTGTCGAAGTTCGGCAAAGCAGGCAAATGGAATTTTTAAAAACTTCGCTCACCACTAATAATCATATATTTTTGACAAAGGGCACGTATAGCCCAAAACATGTCAAGTTTGTTCCTGCATGTAATCTTCAAAGTAAAGTATTCGGTTTTATTGGAGACGGCAGTGCAGGATTCTCATTATCTCTTATCTTAATAATTATATTTGTTATAATTAGAGATGAGCGATTCGCTAAAATATTTGTTCTAATGCTGTAGAAGGCTTTTTACTGTAATATATACGAGGGGCGCCTGAAAAGTTCGTAGCCCACCCATGAAATCTTTTTCGCATGGTCTTGTTTTGCAATGCCATATGTTATTTATTTTATTTGAAAGGCCTCATGAGCAATGTGGATTTATTTAGATTTTTTTTGTTTCAGGTACAACATTTTAAACTTAGGTAGTGAAGCTGAAATATGGAGACGGAGAAGTTGGCAAAGCAAGCAGTCTTTCAATACCGCCAGTTCACACATCGGCTGTTGCAATGGCTGCAATTCACTCCTGTGGTTTCCAACTGCTTTTTCAGCACCCACCTTATTCCCCTGATTTGGCTCCCTCGGACTACCACCTATTCTCACAGATGAAAAGGCACCTTGGTGGAAGTCGTTTTCCTTCTGATGAAGCCGTCATGGATGCGTAAAGGACTTTTTGGAGGAGCAGGACGGAACGTTCTACCACGGTGGAATTATGAAACTCCAAGAGCGATGGCATATTCGTGTGACCCTCAAAGGAGACTATGTTGAGAACTAACTGGAAAATTTCGACCAACAGTCACTATTTCTGGGTCGGGCCACAAACTTTTCAGGCGCCCCTCCTAATTTTCAGGCGCCCCTCATAAATTTCTATAATTTATAAGTTATTATACAAAGTCTTGCGCGACCATGAAGAAATAGCTTCAGCTCATCGGATCCCATACATTCTAATACTGTACGGAGAAGGATCTCCGTACAGAAGGATCTCCGTACAGTATTACAACAAATTTGTATCATCCGAAGTCGATTCGCTCATCTCCAGTTATAATTCAACTTTGTATATACTTCATGTGTCAGTTTCTAACCATTTTAAAGATCTTGTATTTGGTCTACACAATTCTCTATGAATTAAATACATCAACAACAGAAATTGCTCTTCTTTTTTGATGTTTATGTGCAGTGAAAGACTCTGTGTGCAAGATGCAAATGACATGAGAGGAGGTAAGCACTTTGCCTTAAAGGGGTTTTCCGAGTTATATATATTGATGACCTATCCTCAGGACGCCCGGCTCCCCCGCCGATCAGCTGTTTGAAGAGGAGGCGCGCGCCGTATTAGCGCTGCCTCCTCTTCATTGTTTACATGCTGGCCGTAAAGGGGTAGTGGTGAGTAGGTGTAATTACACCTAACCACCCAATTCATTTTTATGGGAAGAATCGCTTCCATACAAGTCTATGGAAGCGATTCTTCCTATAGAAATGAATAGGGCAGTTAGGTGTAATTACACCTACTCACCGCTACCCCCGTTACGGCAAGCATGTAAACAGTGAAGAGGAGGCAGCGCTGGTACGGAGCGCGCCTCCTCTTCAAACAGCGGGGGTGCCAGGTGTCGGACCCCCTCCGATCTGATATTGATGACCTATCCTGAGGATAGGTCATCAACATATATATAACTCGGAAAACCCCTTTAAAGGGAATCTGTCACCAGGATCTTTTTTTTTTTTACTTTGCTGCAACCTTCCATTTCAGGTGCACTGTCGAGACTGCTGTGCCCATACACAGGAGTCCCCTCCATTGTGTTAGTGTGGCACAGTAGTTTAGGCTGTGTATTTCATGTCACATAGCAATGTATAAAAATGTAGGAAATGCCGTCAATATTTCATCAGCCTGAGTACAACTCCCATGATCAGCACAATGATGGGAGCCTGCTCTTTAGTGAGTATTGCACAGCATCCATTGTTTACAGAGGCACAGTGGCTGTGCCTGGAATTGAAGGTTGGTCCCATTATTTTCTCTTTAAATATAGCCCACTTCACTCGTATTGGTCAAATACAAAATATTACAAAAAAATTCTGACTTACCTGAATGAAATGTCTCCGCTAGTTCTTTGAGTATAAATTGTAAATATTCATCTCCCATAGACCCTGAACCCAGCTGATAATAGGTTTCCATATACGCCTTCGGACTGAATGATGTCTGGTATTCATCCTTCCCTGTGAAGTCAGACATAGTTTCTTCTCTGTAGGTACTTGGAGAAGTGGCTGTACCGTCTCCGTGCTGGAAATGTCCTAAGTGCACCTCTGGTTTACATAACTCGAAAGCAACTTGTTTTGCCAATTTACTGACTGTGACTCAAGTCCTTGTTTACATAATCTAGATGGTCTGCAGTTATCTGCTCTGACCTCCCACAGTGCACTGTGAGGACACAAATCATTCTGGATTGCATACAAAGCATATTCCTTAGGCTACTTTCACACTAGCGTTTTAAAATTCCGGTATTGAGTTCCGTCATAGGGGCTCAATACCGGAATAAAACGCTTCAGTTTTGTCCCCATTCATTGTCAATGGGGACAAAACTGAACTGAAGACAACGGAATGCTCCTGAAAGCATTCCGTTCCGTCTTCAGACCGGAGAACAAACCGCAGCATGCTGCGGTTTGCTCTCCGGTCCAGGCATCCGCACCAAGACGGATCCGGAATGACCCCCAATGCAAGTCAATGGGGGTGGATCCGTCTGGTGTGACCATAATGGTAACCGGATCCGCCCTCCATTGACTTTCAATGGAGTCCATTACGGATCCGGCTACACATAGACACAGACATACACATAAACATAAACATACACACACATATAGACATACAAACACACATACATACTTACATGCTCCCCGGCAGGTCTTCGGAGCGTCAGAGGGACAGGACGGCTCACACAGGTCATGATTCCCCACAGCGCCCTCGTCATGTGTGTGTATGTTTATGTGTATGTATGTACTGTGTGACATGTGTGGGGCCGGAGCGCGGTTCCGGCTCCACACATGTCACTGCGGCAGGCCTGATCCGGCAGCACCCTTCACCTGCCAGATCAGGCCTGCCGCCAGTGTGAAACAGGCCTTACTGGGCAGGACTGGATACTTTGTAGATAATGCGGCACTAGTCAACAAGCAGAATAGGGGTACTCATTATTCCATCCATTAGTCAATGACCAGATAATACCACCAAACATAACAGTGTCGTTTAGGGCCATGTCGTATGTACTGTATATAGTCCACAATACACTAGACAAATAATATGCAGCATCTCAATATCACAATACTGGCATATAGTTCCGACATGTTGTAATTCAGTTTGCAAATAATCTATACTACAAAAATGAATGTCTGTCTGTTCTCTATAGGCATCTAAACCATTTGACCCAAAAAAATTTCACATACAGTGCATTCAGAAAGTCTTCAGACCCTTTCACTTTTTTCACTTCTTTGTTATGTTGTGGCCTTGTGCTATTAAGTAATTAAAAAAAAATCAATCTGCATTCAGCCACCCTAAATGAGAAAGCGAAAACAGAATTTTAGAAAAGTTGGCAAATGTGTTAAAAAGGAAAAACTAAAATTTCACATGGACATAAGTATTCAGACACTTTGCTATGACACATTAGCTGTTGGGGCCTCCCATTTCTCTTGATCACCTTTGAGATGTTTCTACAACTTGAACCCTATGGTCACCCTGGCTGAGCTCCAAAGATAATGTGTGCAGATGGGAGAAATGTCCAGAACATCAACCATCAATGCAGCACCTACATGACTCTCAAACTGTGAGAAAGAAGATTCTGATGAAGCCAAGATTGAACTCCCTCAATTCTAAGTGTCATGCTTGGAGGAAAACAGGCACTGCCCAATACCATCCTTACAGCTAAGCATGGTGGTGGTACCAAAGTGAAGACAGAATTACCCATAATTCTGTCTTCACTTTGCCATTATGGGTATGGAGTGCACATTGAGTCCGTCAGCTCCCCAGACGATGGAAAAGACAGAAAATCCACAGGCTGCTTTAGAGCATCTCAGCTATGTGAAGAAAAAAAGGATTCTACATTCTTAATAAAGACCAATTGAAAAAAATGATTTTTAGCTCAAAATAAGTACAATGCAATCATTTTTAAAAATTGCCCCCAAAGGTGTACATAGCCTGTAAAGTTTTCAGTCATAACTCTTGGAAGAGGGGCAGCAGGTGCCAGATGATTTTCCTTCAGTCAGGGAGGTCCTTTAGACCAGTGTTCCTCAACTCCAGTCCTCAAGGTCCACCTGTCCACCAGCCATGTTTTCAGGATTTCCTTTAGTATTGAGCAGGTGATATAATTAGTTTCAATGCATCAGAACTTACCACCGGTGTCCATTCTGTTTTTATAGCTTTCACTTTGCTGTAAAATTGACTTGTGCTCTTTAATCTCCAGATCAGTACGATTACAGTGACACCACACTTGTATAGTTTTTCTTGCATTTTAATAGCTTTTCATTGCCATATTCTGACCTCCATAACTTGTTTTTATAGTTATGTCTATGGAAATAAGTAGGGTTCCTTTTTTTGCGGGACAATCTGTAGTTTTTGTTAATACTACTTTGAGTGTGCATGGCTTTTTGATAACTTTTTATTCAATTTTTTTGGGAGGTAAAGTCATAAAAAAAAACCCAGCAAATTGGCCAAACAGGCATTTTTGCTTGCGGTGATGCCCATGATGTTGATTTTTTTTGTATTGTTTAAATATTTTGATTTTGGGGAAAGGGGGATAATTTGAGTTTTTATATATTTTTATTTTTTTATATATATATTTTTTAAAACTTTTTTCTTACGTTTTTTTAGGTCCCCAAGTAGATCACAACATGCAATCATCAGATTGCAATTTGTATAGGGTAACGGAATTTTCTCCATTATCCTATACAGAAATAGATATATTACAATTCAGTGCTGCCACCTGCTGACCTGAATTGTAATATACGAGTAACGAGCCTGGAAGCCTAGTACAGGCTTCCCCAATCTCCGTGGGGGCGAGGCATCCCTAACCTGTAATGCAGATGCTTCTGGGTTTTCGGGCTTCTCAGATGCCATGGTCACATTTGACCACAGCATCTGAGGGGTTAATTGTCTGTGATCGTCATTACTGGCAATCATGGACAGTATCCGCGGGTGTCTGATGTATGAAACACTAGGCACCCACTAGCTATGGCACTCGCTTCTCTCCACAGGGGGAGGCATCTTTAAAGACCTGACATCTGGTGTAAATGTATGGCTGTTGTTGTGAAGAGGTTAAAGATGTTGCCCGCTCCTGAGTGTAATATAGCCGCTGGGTGCCTGCTATTTCACACAGCAGACACAGAAGGCTAATGTATGCATCAATTATAATGCCAGACTTTTAACTTCTCAGATGCCGTGGTCAAATGTGACCACTGCATCTGAGAGGTAAAAATCAAAGGGAAGCACATGCTTCATGGGCAGGAATGCCTTCCCCTTGATGAGATCGGGGAAGACTGTCCTTACTAGTAATAGGCCAAAGCCTGTACAAGGGTTTTAGGCCTATTACTAGTACATTCCTATTAGAGATAAGTGAATCTATTCGCCGCTTCGTAGATTCGATACAAATCTTGGAAATTTTCCGCTGCGAAGCGAATCCGGATTTTTTGAGATTTGCTCCGATAGATTCGAAAATGTTCTTAAAGCTTTCTATGCATTCACTATGTACTTGTCCAATTAATTGTATGCTAATGCTACATATAAGTTACTTTATACGCTGATGCGTACGAATTCAGTTAATTAACGAACTTTTACTGTTAGTTTGTTATTCGTGCGGCAAAAAGCCCGGGAAGAAAGCATTCACCTGAACTAGTGGGAAGGGCTTGCTCTGATTGGCTCACAGGCTTGGTAAGCCAGTGACTCATCATCATTTTGTGCTGCGACTGCTGAGAGGAGCAGAAGCACTGTCTGTGAAGTTCTGAGAGACAGAGAACTCTTGTGTTAAAATTGGGGTGTAATTGTTCTGGGAATCCATATTGCACATATCAGGGATACTGCAGGGCCAGTGCAGGGCCAGTGCAGGCTAAGTGAAGGGCTAGTAATTAATCAGGCAGGGAGAGATACAGGAGAGAGACAGGGAGAGAGACAAAGACCAGCTGCAGGGCCACAGTCAAGTGAAAATGTCTGACATGGAAAAGCAAAAGGGTTCCAGCCAGACCTCGAGTTCCAAAAAAAGGATAAGGTGGCACAGGGCAGCAGTGCCAAAGGACCTGTAGCCGGAGCTTCTACTTGTAGAATTTGTAATAGTTGGCCACTGTTCCACCAGGCTAATCCACCAAGGCGCAAAATTGTAGTGGAGGAGAAAGTGGATGAGGTAGTGGAGTGGATAGCACACTCATCTCAATCACAGCCGGATGATCTGCTGTCATCTGCTGATACAGTGTCATGTAGCCAGGGGTCAGACTCAGAGCGTTCCTCCTGCTCCACCATTCCGCTCCAGCAAAGCCTAGCGTTGTGCGTGCCTGCGTATTACGCAGTCGCTAGACAATAGTACACTGAGGATTCGTACACAATTTTGTACGCTCATGCGTACGTGTTCAAATAAGTAACGTACCTTTAACAACTGTACGTTCGTTATTAGTGTGCGAATGTTCGCACAACACCACATAATAACATATGATTTGTATGCAGATTCGGCCGAATAGATTCTTTAGAAGTACAAATCTTTGGAAAAATTCGACGAACATTCAGCGAAGCGAATTTTGGATGATTCGCTCATCTCTAATTCCTATGCAGCCTGCAGGTGGCAATACTGCATCCGAATATACTGTTTTTTGTAATCAGTAATGGATAAAATTCCATTATTTAATACAAATAGTAATCCAATGATTGCATGTTTTGGTTCCTTTGGAGACCTTAAAAAAATGTTTTTTAAAAAATAAAAATAAAAAGTTTTTTTTTTTTTAAATATGAAAATTCTAATCATCCCCTTTCCCCAAAATTAAAATAACAATAATAAAATAATAAAAATTAGACATCATAGGCATCGCCATGTCTGAAAATACCCATACTATTAAAATAAATGCCGAAAATAAGACAGCGAACGTCGTAACAGAAAAAAAATCTAAATGGTTCACTCTCCATTTTTTCAGAGCTTCATCTATCCAAATAAATTGAATAAAAAGAGATTAAAAAGTCATACGCATGCCAAACTAGTATCAATCAAAACTAAAGTTCATCCTGCAAAAAATAAGCCCCCACACATCTCTGTAGAAATAACTATAAAAAATATTATGGGGGTCAGAATAAGGTGCTGAAAAGGAAAAAAAAATTTTTTTTCAGTATTAGAAAGTATAGAAAAACTAAGGTATATAAATGTTATATCATTGTAATTAGATTGACCTGGAGATGGAAGTTAAAATGTCAGTTTTACCACACACGGAATGCTGTGAAAATAAAACCCATAACACTGTGGCGGAATTGCAATTTTTTTTGCAGTTCCACCCCACTTGGAATTTTTTTCATGTTTTCCACTACACTGTATACAATTTTAAATGGTGCCATTAGAAAGCACAATTGTTCTGCAAATATGGCTCTGTGAAAGAAAAAAATTAAAAAGTTATGGCTATGAGAAGGCAGGGAGGGAAAAACAAAAATGCAAAAATTGGAAAATTACCATGTCAGAAAGGGCTTAAATAAAGCAGTGTAAATGCCGAGATATATTTGACTATGAGCGTTTTCCCCATAACCAAAATGGATTGGCCCTTGGGCACCCTTGGAACAAATACAATGAACTCACTACCCGACATACCGCCAATAATACTTTGTAGTTTCAGATTATTTCTATAGTAAAATTGTAATATGAGGGTCAAGAGAGGACAGGCACTTTAATGAGTTAATCATATTGAGTCAGCAGCACAGGAGCAAATGCCAAAACTGATAAAGGTGCACGTTTTATAAGGCTTGTTCCAGAAGTCTCTTTATAGCAAATAAATGGAGATTCGGGCAGCACTCCAAATGAGTGTTCCTTTATTAACCCATGCATTGTTTCAGATCACTCTAGAGCAGGGATGCTCAACCTGTGGCCCTCCAGCTGTTGCAAAACTACAACTCCCAGCATGCCCTAATAGCTGCAGGCTTTCCAGGACATTCTAGGAGTTGCAGTTCTGCAACAGCTGGAGGGCTGCAGGTTGAGCATCCCTGCTCCAGAGCCTTTCTCTAATAGGTTTCCCATCTTAACACCATGTTCTTACACTGCAACAACCTGACCCAGTTCCTAGGTAGATAACAATTAGCACATACAGTACAGACCACAAGTTTGGACACACCTTCTCATTCAAAGAGTTTTCTGTATTTTCTTGACTATGAAAATTGTAGATTCACACCGAAGGCATCAAAACTATGAATTAACACATGTGGAATTATATACTTAATTATTATATTCTAGGTTCTTCAAAGTAGCCACCTTTTGCTTTGATTACTGCTTTGCACACTCTTGGCATTCTCTTGATGAGCTTCAAGAGGTAGTCACTAGAGATGAGCGAGCATACTCGTCCGAGCTTGGTGCTCGTTCGAGTATTAGGGTACTCGTAAGTACTCGCAGCTCGGACGAGTATCTCGCCATACTCGAGGAAATGGCAACTTCCGCATCGTGCTTTTTTGGCGCCTATAAACACAGCCAATCACAAGCCAGGAGACTCTACAGTACACCCAGCATCACGTGGGGCCCTTACATGTCGATAGCGGGGGTTGGCTGGCCTGATCAGGTGACCCTGGAATATACTAGTGACTGGCCGCGGCGCTTGGCTCAGATGCCGTCTGGATGTCATTAGGGATAGAGCTGCTGCCTTTCAGGGACAGTGTTAGGGCCTGAATTTAGTTCTCAGTTAGGCAGGAATCACCCACAAAGAACCCAACAGCCCTTCTAAGGGCTAGAAGAATTTTTTTTTTTGTCTCCTGGCTTGGCTGGCTGGCACTAGTAGTGCAGCTATCGCCATATCTAACCCTGGTTTTTTTTTTATTGTTCTATCTCAGTGATACAAATCCATTGCACACAGCAGTGTGGAACCATTCTGTGTGTCACAGTTCAGCACTGACTCACTCCAATCCATATATACTGTCCAGGTGACACTTTCTGTACGTCACAGAATACAACCAAGTCATTTGCTACCAATATCATCTACAGCTTGATCCAGAAAACTCTCTGTGCGACATTTGTCTGGGTCGCAGACTAAATAGCCACTGTTAACAGGGTGTCAGTCAGTCCTACCATAGTTCCTGCACGTCACGTTCCCAAAAAAACAAAATATAAAAAAAAAAATATTTTTTCAGTTGTTTTAGCTCAGTGATACAAATCCATTTTACTCAGCTGCGTGTAACCTTTCTGCGTGTCACAGTTCAGCACATTCGCTCCGATCCGTATATACTGTCCAGTTGACACTTTCTGTACGTCACACAATACAACCAAGTCATTTGCTACCAATATCATCTACAGCTTGATCCAGAAAATTCTCTGTCCGACATTTGTCTGGGTCGCAGAATAAATAGCCACCGTTAACAGGGTGTCAGTCAGTTCTACCATAGTTCTTGCACTTCACGTTCCCAAAAAAAGAAAATAAAAAAAATAAATTATTTTTTCAGTTGTTTTAGTTCAGTGATACAAATCCATTTTACTCAGCTGTGTGTAACCTTTCTGTGTGTCACAGTTCAGCACATTCGCTCCGATCCGTATATACTGTCCAGGTGACACTTTCTGTACGTCACAGAATACAACCAAGTCATTTGCTACCAATATCATCTACAGCTTGATCCAGAAAACTCTCTGTGCGACATTTGTCTGGGTCACAAGACTAAATAGCCAC
>ONZH01013299.1:0-19580 GCA_900303285.1 Rhinella marina
ACGGAACTCAATACCGGAATTTTAAAAACGCTAATGTGAAAGTAGCCTAAGAAAAATTACTCCTTACTGTCTCTGCGGTGTTATCAGGGAGCCCTTGAATTAACTCCATCAAGTCCTTTGCTATAATTAGCTTGTGGATCCTGTTGAGTTTCCACAAGTCGGGCTTGACGCCCTCCAGTTGATGCACCCCTGCGACTGAGCTTCTTTAAAGTGAATGAAGCTGATACAACAAACATCCTCTGGAAAGGTGCGGCACTGTTTTTGTAAGAAAGCAGCCATTTTGTTTATAATTCCGGACAATCCTTTATCATGTTCTTAATTCTTCTTCTTTTCCAGCCCACTGTCCATATGACAAAGTATATGAACGTTGTGGGAGCCCCTGTCCACCAACCTGTGATAACCTGCAGCCTAATTGCCGTCCAAAGTGTGTTTCAGGATGTTTCTGCAAACCTGGCACTGTAGATAATGGCTTTGGTGAATGTGTGAAAGCAGAAAAGTGCGGACTCTGCAGCGGGAACACAACATATACCGAATGTTTCGATGTCTGCCCTGAAAATGTATGGTGCATAATAGGTTGTATTAAAGCCTGCATCTGTAAACCCAACTACGTGTGCCTACCTGACAACAAGAGATGTGTCCTTCCTCAGGACCTCTCCACAACGGATCCAACAATTAATCCATCCCAGTGTCTTATTACAAATCTTCAACATGTAAATTGACCTTATCCAATTATATGGAGATGTATCTTATGAAAATAAAGTGATTGCAGACATTGTTTTTATCTATTCTAATTAATTCATTAAGTAATTAGGATCTCCCACCAATCTCTGACCAATCAGATCACAGCCAGTCTATAGTGTTGTGAAAATGATCTACTGATCTGATTGTGTCTCATCCACAATGAAGTCTTTCTGACTGAAAGGGAGTCTGTCAGCAGTTTTCTTGGCACCAACCTCCTGACAGACATAGTTGGCGCTGTCTGTCACAGGTGGCACAGGTGAACATACCTTTCTCCTTTGGTTTTCTGAAAATAAAAATTGAGTCACCAAAGCTCAGATAAAATACACTTTTTATTGAGATACAATCATAAAGACTTAAAAAAGGATGAATCACCAACAGAAAAGGTGCTGTTCTCCTGAGGGATAGGAACAAACAATGTATAGCACATGGAACATAGATGTAGATGGATGTTTGGACAGTCAAACGGCTATAAAAACAGCTAATACAAAAATATATGGAGACATAGAAAAACATCTAAGCCAAGTATGACACAAAATGGCTAATCATCCCACCAATATGCCAGTTACAGGTTAACAGGTTTAACATATATAGTATATATATAATATTATATATATATATATTATATATATATATGAATAAAAAGTGCATTTTATCTGAGCTTTGATGAGTCCATTTTTCTGTAAGTTTATTTTTCCATGTATGGAGGGTCAGAACCTCACCCCCAACAGAAGATTAAGGTGCAGTAGACTCAAGACTAAAGTCCTGAGTTTGAAGAGCCAGGGACAACATTTGCCATGAGTGATGTTGTAACACTAAGGAAGTGCAAAATTCCAAACTGCAGGACCTCTCATTTTAGCCGTGTGCAACCACACCCAAGATAGGCTCAGTCAAGGGCATGAAAGTGAGATAACCACACATGGGACTACAGCACCAACTAGTGGTGAAAAGAGCAGTAGTGCATGCTGCAGCAAAATCTTATTGATATTAGGTCTCTTTCACATGAGCGATACGGATTGTGTCAAGATTTGTTCAGGATAAAACTGATGGTTTTGCATGGAAGTTCAGTGTTTGAGTTTTTCAAATTGGATTGCATCTGTTACTGCATGAAGAAAAACTGAAGAAAAGCAAAATACATCTCACAGCAACCATCAGTAAAAAACACATTGGGGCACATTTTTAGAGGCTGGTCTTAATAAAGGTCCTGTGCTGGCGGTCGATCCATAACTTTGGCACATCTAGTTCCAGTTCTACATGTAAGATACCTTACTTGCTGTTCAGGGCCGGTTTTAGACAAAATGTGGCCCTGGGCAAAATCAAAAGTGGGGCCACAAATCTTGTAATAATGAACTAACAACTGTCGATTTCTACCCTCCCTCACAGATTTACACCCCATAAAGCTCCTCACATAGTTATTCACCCTCATGGTCCCAGAATATGCCACATGCCCCCTCCCCTCACAGCAATGAATTCCCCTTCCCCAGTTAAAAACTTGTGGGACTTAACAAAAAGAAAAAAAAAAAAGAAAGAAAAGTTTTGAAAATATAAAAAAAATTAAATGATCTCCCCCACCACCTACAAAAAATATCATTATGGGCATCGCTGCAGACAAAAATGCCCATACTATTAAAATAGTAACAGAAAGAAAATTAAAAAAGGCAGATTCACATTTTTGCATCACTGTAATTCCCAAGAAAATTGAATCAAAAGCAATCAAGTCAAACACACCCCACAATGGTATTGACAAAAACTACAGATCGTCCCGCAAAAAATGAGCCCCCACACATCTCCGTAGACATAACGATAAAAAAGTTATGAGAGTCAGAATATCGCGATGAAAAGAAAAAAAAAAGCGGAGTGAGTCCAGATGAGGCTTAGTTCTCCACACTAAGCGGCCTATAGACATCCTGAGTGAGGGTCCTGTTAGGGTTGCCACCTTTCACAAGAAAAAAAAACAGTGGTCACTCAAGTTACAATATTAATTGGTTCCAGGACGACCATTGTATGTTGAAACCATTGTAAGTTGAGTAATCGGTTCCAAAGCCCCAAAATGTCATCCAAGATAAGAGAAAATGAAGATTTAAGAAAAATAAGCAGATAACTAAGACAAGTCCTTACATATAACAGTCAGGAACAGCTGATAACTAGCATCTAATACAGATATTTTACCAGAGAAGTGGCCTTGATTGGTTGGATCTGAGTCTGAGACATTGTATGTTGAGTCTGGTTTCAACTTACGATGGGTCAGAAAAGACCATTGTATGCTGGAAATATTGTATCCTGAGGCCATTGTATCTTGAGGGATCACTGTACTGGTTACACAAGTTAAAAAGGTAGGTGTGGGTTAATATGCATGTTATTTGATAATATTTTACGTTTTGTGCCATTTTTTTCTCCAAAAAGTCAAACATTTCACCCTGTGTATTTAAGCTATTATGTAGCCTCTTATTTTTTTAAATCTTTGGAGTGGGGATTTGAACTCACAAACATCTACATTACTGGTAAGAACCTTAACCACTGGGCTATAGAACTTAGTGTTCAGCCCTAGCTGAAAAACCTTACAGAAGTTTCGTTTATACAAACAACCTCATAACAGTTTCTCTTATATTCATTACAAGAGACACTAAATTCTATGAGGTTTTACACCATTTGGTCTTAGCACTGAAGCTCAAGGCCTCTACCTCAAGGCCTGATACAGATGATTCCTGTCCAGACTACTGAGGCTCAAAAGTTGGCGGAAGAATTTTTCAACCCATTTCAAGAACATCTCCCACCACTCTGACTTATTGCCACAAAGATCCAGTAATGGTATTGGCTCTTAAAAAAATCCTCAAAGAACTGTCTTATTTTCATTTCTTCCAAGAGAGACGACTTGAGCCTCCAAAAGCCTCTCCCCATCCAGAGGTTCTCTGTAAAATTCAAATAATAAACAGAAAATAAACAGTGGTCAGAGAACTCCACTTCAACAACAGGCACTGCTGAAGAGATAGCTTCCTCCTTTAAATGAAAGCTACGGTATCTATTCTAGATCTAGGGCTCTCTTTATAATACGTGTGCTCTATGTGGACATCCACTAGGTGAGCCTCACTAGCTATAGTATTAAGGGCAACACCATCATAGGTCAGCTTGTCTCTTGAACCTCCCCTATCCCCAGGCCTCGTGAAAGTCACCTCCAAAGATTACTTGCTGACTTGTAAAAAGGTAGAACTTGATCCTCATAAAAAGGTACTTCCTGTCCCACTTGGATTGGGGACCATAGATGTTAACTAAGCAAAGTTCTTGTCCCTTCTCGAGGTCAGCTAAAATCAGACACTTCCTTATTTCGAACTCTGCAACCTATTCTATATTCTATTCTATTGTATTCTATTCTAAAGCATTCTAGTGGTGCAGTAAAAAAGACCATCACTTCAATATACGGCTAGGCTGCAAGAGCCCCGTAGGAAGGCCCATGTCTCCATTCCCTCCTAGCTATAAACTCCGGATCTCCTGCAAAAGTAAAATGTCAGCTTCAACAGAGTCGAGAAAACCAAAGGCCGCAAATCTGGCTTAATCCTAGTGACGATAATAGAAGGCAGTGTCAATGGAGTGGGTACCACAATCCTGGGTGATGGAGTTAGACAGCTTTCTTCTTCCCAATCCCCTTCTTATCCTCTGTTTTCAGAGGAAGAACCTTTACCCCTTTCCCAGACACAGAGGTGCCCATACCACTCACCTTCTCATCCTCATCTGTGAACTCCAGGCCAGCCTCCTTCTCTGATAGTCTTATATTCCCAGAGACAGAAGTCTCAGTGCCCCGTTCTGGTCCACTCTTACCACCTCTGCTTTAGCCTCCTCTTCTGGAGAGGAGGAAGTGTTGTTATCGAGGGGTTGGAACATATAAGAAAAATCACTTTTCCCTTCCTCAGGCAGTTGGATCTTAAATCTCCTTTCTTCTTTTTAGTACCCTGCTTCTGCCTTTCCTATAGCCACATCTTGACATCTTAATCCATACTTTCATAATAACAAAATCTGTAGAATGCTGCTCTGGTCCTCCCTCTGGATACTCCTGATCTCCTCATTCAGCCCATCATCACTCAGTAGCAAGCTTGGTCTTCAGGATAGGGTCAGCGGTTGCCCCAGTGACCCGAGAAT
Organism: Rhinella marina; assembly: GCA_900303285.1. Classification (NCBI taxonomy): domain Eukaryota; kingdom Metazoa; phylum Chordata; class Amphibia; order Anura; family Bufonidae; genus Rhinella; species Rhinella marina. The sequence goes on from ONZH01013299.1 coordinate 4,870, forward strand.
CTGCCATTTCCCTATCCTTTTGGAGTTTTATCTAGATGCCTCAGTTGGGCAGGCATCTTTTTTCCTGCTTCTTTCTTCCTTGGCCCCTCTACTAGTCCCCTCTCCAGCTGAAGCTGCCTCAAAGCATTCTTCCACTGGGTCCAGAACAGCATTACCTAAGGAATGAGGACAAGGGCTGCATGGGGGACATAAGTCACCACACAGGTGACACCTAATCTACACTCAAGATTCAGCCATATAATCCACATTTTTTTTACATTACAGCAACTTTCTCCAGGCCCAAAATATTTTGGCAACCCGCCATAACCACCAAGGACCCAGAGAGCCAACCGACAGATCGTTGATTATGTAGTTATAATAGGAGTACTACTGTTTCCATGTTATCAACTGTGTATACTACAAGTAGAAGCTACCACTTTTCCAGAGTTGGCGGCACTCGCTGCCATCGGCTACGGGTCCTAGAATGCTTCTTTCTCTAATCTAATTTTCCCTTAGATGTAACCATAGATCTGTGCCCCTAACTGTACTAAAATAAAATATTCAAACTCTGCCCCCGGCATGTTTCACCAGAATAATTCCCGACCCCTGAAGACGCCGGGTCTCCGCCAACCAATGTGATACAGGATTAGCCTTCAGTGCCTGTTTAAAGTCTACAATGACGTACAAGCTATAAGCAGAGACAAATTCCTATGGTCAGAGTGGACAATACTTATGGAAATTGTGAGTAAGGCAGGAAGGCAAGATATATGTACCGCCATGGGAAACAGAGACGTTTTTTGATGCATACTCCACACCAGGAAGATAGACAGTCATCCAGAAGTTACAGTAGCCTGAATGTGACCACAGTCAATACCTCACCAAGAGCCTGTTATTAGGATTACGCCTACCACTAACTTGTGATGTTCTTTGAATGGATTATAACTACTGCTTTGCATTGCAATGACCTGTACATCTACCTCAAGGCAAGTGATTCTCAGTAAATGTTCCAGTTATTTATTCAAATGAACTTCCCTTTATTTTACCACCTCATTTGCACCCAAGGTTGCTGGCATCACAACATCAGGGACCCTGCCTTCCCTGCGCCTTAAATCCTATACCATCAAGGGCACCTCAACCAACATCTGGCAGGAGATCCCTCAACACCAGAGTGTACCCCAAAGGCATCTCGTGCTATCCTTCCCATCACTGCACGCCGACACAGGGAGCTGCAGAAACATGAGTACCGACTACTACAACTATCAGGCCACCACACCCACACATTGCCCTTGCAGTCAAGGTCACTTTAATAGGGCTCTGCTTAGCTGTGACATCACAAGGGGATGGCTATCTGAGAATTGGCCGTCCGCACAGCATTTAGGGTAATCTTGCATTATGAGACTTCTCTTTTCTACACTTACTTTCACTTTCTAACAGGTGTAGCCACCATTTTAATAAAAGAGGATTCGTTACCACAAAGAGCGAGGAAATTTGGATTAATTTAAAATTGGACCGAATTCTGCTTCAGATGCTTCATGTCACTCAATACTAGTTATTTACATAAAGTTGCCCCATCTCTTCAGATCATAACGTGCAGATGAGAATGTACTCTGAGGTCATGTGTTCCTGGTTCACTAATTGAATATTACATAATTAAATCAATGACACATTATACACCAAAACTAAGTCAGAGATCACACACCCTGAACACACCCAAACCCTCAAAGTATATATAACAGAGCACCAGTAGTATCTCTGCATCACCAGAAGACAACACATCGTGCATCATCCAGGTATGTACCAAAACTTCTACTCTTATCTGGAAGAAAAGATATTATATTATTTCACTAATATGATATGTACTAACTTCTCAGAGGAGCCTGACTTCGGGGCTGGTTCACACCTCTACATGTACTTCAATATGAAGGCTCCAGAGATTGGTTCTACCAACTCTTACAGTAGAAAGCAGGATCAGGATACCATTGCTGATTCTTAACTGTTTCTGTATTTTCTTCTATTGCATTTAAAATGAGGAGGCAAAGTCCTTCCTAAATTCTTATCACACACTGGAAAGCAGTATGAGGCCAACCAGAGCTGATAGTTGACTTGTCTTCCCTTGTTTTATTAAAAGGTTTGTCCCATATTTGGGGAATATGGATAACATGGAGTCTTCTTCGTTTTGGGGGACTCAGCATGTCCATGTGTTACATGTTTGCAAATTCACTTGTGTTGCTGACCTGTAATACCACATTTCTCCTGAAGTGGCCACTGCAGGGAAACTGAGCGGCCACATTGAGGTTCCTCTAGAAATAACTGCTGATCACTGTGGATTGGGGAAGCTGCACCCACATCCATCAGTAGATTGTGGAGGTGACTTCATTCTGAAATAAAGTTGTCATGCTTCGAAAATATCAACTGATTTACTCAATGTGCCATCATGATGTGTGTGTTGGGAGTGGGGAGGCAACTTGGTTCAAGAACAGACAATGTGTGAATCCTATAAATATAGTTGCTGACTTCTGATAATGTTTTTTTCTATAATCTGTTCAATTCATTATTTACAGGAAAAAGTTTAGACCTCCCAGCTAAACATGACACGGACAATAACATCGCTGCTGATATCCCTGGGTTGCACATATGATATATATCTGTATACTATGGTGTCTTACTGCACTTCTTACTTACTTACTTGTCTTACTTACTGCATCCATGGGAAAAAGCATTAAATGTTACTTTTTACATCACTAGTATTTCACTTTCAGTGAGGTCTCTGCAGATAACCAACAGAACGGTTTAGATTTCAGACTCTAGCAGCTCTTTCTCTCCCTTTCAGAGCAGGATGTCTCTGCATGATGTCAGGGACAAATTATCTGCTGAACTACATGAAACCAATCGGCTCCATACAACTAAGTCCTTGCCTGTCTATGTTTCTGAAGCTGATGAATCTTCATCAGTATTAGCTAGGACCAGTAAGGAATACAGCAGTGGCACCAAGTAGATTGTCCTCTGGTGGAGCCCACAAAATCATGTCCGATTGGTGAACATCAATACATTGTAAAACAACATAGTGACATCTCTTAGGTCAATACCATCTGCTGTAAGAGAAAAATAAGACCATAGTCACTCAAAATTTATAGTAAAATGTTTACACCAGGCAGAGGAACAGTAAACGTCTGGTCCTTGGTGGGCAATAAAAGTATTCAGTAGTCTCATCTCTTCTCTCTGGATGTAGCATCGTGGATAATTTACTAACTTTTAACGAGAACCCCTATGGTGACCAGACCCCATTGTATCTCCCACTTCAGTAGTCCCTCTCATGTCTTTCATCTTGCTGGACGGCTGACACCACTAGGTACCAGTTTCATAGAAACTCCTCGCTTTGTATGTTATGTTATGTTCATTTTTATTTAGCATTTTTATTTTCATTTTGCAGGTGTGTTCCTCGCTCTGGTAATCGTAGAATCACAACCTGGTAAGGATTTGATACTATAAGTATTAGATTTCTCTTTCTCCATGGGTAACAGTCCATTAGACAAAGTGACGGCTGCTGCTCCCACCACAATATGGGTTCAGAATTGGTGTTTCTTCAAATTGAAATCATCATTCCCAATGAGTCTTACTATTATTGGTGACAATGTAAAATACCAAAGAACCACCTCCACAAAACAACAGATACAATAAAGACAACCAGTGTATAATACTAAACTATATTATACTATACTGAGTTGATGAAAGTGACCAAAGAACAAGAATAAATCTTCTACAGTCTAGTTAAAGGGGTTGTCCAGGTTCAGAGCTGAACCCGAACATAACCTATCTTCCCTTATTCAGCGTCAATGAGTGGAGCATCCAAGCATTTCATGCTCCAGTGTTTCCCCTTATCCTGTGGTGCAGGGCAAAAGCTTTTTCATTTCCTCCGGTGAGGTACCAGGTCTCACTATGGGTATCTAAGGCAGAGACTTCCACCTAGCAGTGAGCCTGGTGACATCTCAGGCGGCCTTTAGTGCTTCCCTAGCCTGTAAAATCAGACAGGTGAATGACATCACTAGGTATGGATAGTTGGCCCGGTCATACTTTTTAAGAACCGTTATGAAAGAAACGTCTTCCTTCGTAGAGATCTTTGATAAAAGAGGAACTTTCTGCTGAAGGTTATTACTAGATCAACTATCCGTACCTAGTGGTCTCACATGTCTGGTATCTTGGAGCAATGCTATCAGCAGAGGCCTCAGACTACACCTAGAGAATCCTTGGTTTACACAACTTGTTTGCCAGATAAAGGAACGCAACATGACCATCCTTGCTCTTTGGACACTTCCATAGCAACTCATCATATTTACATATTGTACATTGTTTGCTGTTATCACATGCATTATTTTGTAAGTTTATTGTTTTGGGGGTTTTTTTTGGTTACTTAAAAGGGTTTAACAATCCCAACAGAAATTTACACCAGGGTCAGGAGAGTGTGTAAATGGAAGAAAATGAGCCACTGACTGCATCCCTAAGCTACATGTCAACAGCCAATGGTCCGACTAATATTATAAAACAAAGACTGCTTTAAGAAACAGCGCCCCCTCCTGTCCATAGAATGTAGTGAATGAAGCTGATATTACAAACATCCTCTGGAAAGGCATGGCACTACACTTTTGGAAGAAAGCAGCCATGTTTTCCTAATCATGACCATTCTTTTAACTTGTTCTTAATTCTTCTTCTTTTGCAGCCAGCTGTCCAGAAGACAAAGTATATAATCGCTGTGGGAGCCTCTGTCCACCAACCTGCGATGACCTGAACCCTACATGCCCTGAAAAGTGTGTTGCAGGATGTTTCTGCCCAAACGGCACTGTAGAAAATAGCTGGGGTGAATGTGTGGAAAAGGAAAAGTGCAAGTTCTGCAGCGGGAACACAACATATTCATACTGTGCCAATAACTGCCCTGGTGCCGTAACTCCCCCAAGATGCCTAAAAATAGCCTGTAGGCACGGCTGTGCCTGTAAACCCAACTACGGGCTCATACCTGACAGCAATAGATGTGTCCTTGGTGTGGATCTCCCCAAACGTGGCTCCGACAAGTAAACCGACTTATGCGTGTCTTATTAGCAACCATGAACATTTACAGTGTCCTCGTCCAATGATATGGAGATGTGTCTGATGAAAATAAAGTGATTGCAGACATTGTTTTTTATCTATTTTCATTGATTTATTAAAAAACGATCTGAGATCTTTGACACTCGCTGACCAATCTCTGACTGATCAGATCACAATCTGTCTATATTGTTGTGGAATTTATCTACTGATTGGATTGTGATTTGTCTCATTTGCAATAAAGTTTTTTGTGACTTAAAGGTAGTCTGACAGCAGTTTTCTTTGTACAAAACTGCTGACAGATTTTGCAGTAGTTAGGAGATTGAAGAACGATATCAATACATACATTAACCCTTTGTTTTATTGCATGGGAACTTAACATCCTCCAGAAGATTCAGTCACATTGGCCTTTAAGACCCCGTCAAGGTGCCCAGATGATTACAGTCATAATTCGATGGATAGGTCATTGGATTGGGGAATCTGCCTATTGTCAGGACCCAGAATCCTTCTGGGATTCACATCCCCACCTATGCTTTGGTTGAACTTGATGGACTTATGTCTTTTTTCAACCGTATTAACTATGTAAGATTGAAGTTAGTAGCAGTCCCCATCCTACCTCCATTACCTGGATTTCAGTAAATCGATTATGAATGATACATGTAGGAAAACTCAGTATGGACATGCTTGGACCACTATATGAAGGTCTAGGGGAGCTATAAACTTGGCCAAGCCAGAGATTCTTGCTCTTCTGCATGGCCACCTCTGAGTGACATTCAAGTGCAAGATCTGGTATTGATAGGATTTACTACAGACAAAGTACAATTCATGGACTAATCTACAGGTTATGAAAGGACCTGTATGGACCACCATATACATCATAGAGTAAAAATGCTTACGGTTCCCAAGTAGACTCATGTATGGAGGGTCATAACCTCATGTCCAACAGAAGACTGTGATGTAGTAGACTGAAGACTGTTTGATATAACCATATCGAGCTTTATGGAGATAGCGTCATGCTATATAATATAATGCAATGTATAACTATTGGAGCTACACATGGCATTATGTCTTCCAGGAGCTCACATAGAAAAATAAGGTTCATCCACACTGAGAGATCCTCAACATGTACTATGGCTTGTTTGCAAATTCTGATTTTGAGCTCTGTTTTCCTGACTTGATAAATGCTGTACTTTTGGCTGCCTCCACTAGGGGGAGCTAACTACATTTGGATGTATACAACTAGCATTGAACTCATCGGTGACTGTATAAATTTGAATGCTGGTATTTCTCCCTAGTGGTGACTGCAGATATCTGCTGTCAGGGAGGGATTGGGAACTAAAACTGGCCCTGGAAAAAAAACCTAAAAGTGGCCCCATGTTGTAGGTAGGTCCAAACTGACAGAAGGTAGAGCAACATAATTAGGCAGGGCCAGCAATATCATAGTGCAGAGCAATATACTGCCCTAGCTGAACCAAATACCACAGTGCAGCACAAAATACCACCTGCCACCTGCTGCACAGTATTCAAGTATATCACTGTCCTGAGGACAGATGCAGTTGAATTCAGGAGGACACCTGCAGCTGCTGGCCAGGGGCATAGGGGAGAATCATTATCTTCCCAGCTGGTGGCCCTGAGGAGGTCTTGGGTGGCCCTCCTAGGCATTGGACCACCGGGAAATTTCCCTGTAGAGTCTATGGCCAATCCGCCCATGTCTGCTATGACAGTGTCTCGGCAAGCAAAGGAGCAGTTGAGTGATGCAACTGAGTTCAAGAAGAACAGACAAAGTATGAATCTCGTGAACATATTTGTTGACCTCTGATAAAGTTTTCAGTCTTTAATTAAATCAATTCATCATTTACAGGAAAAAGTTTATACCCCCCAGCTAAACATGACACCAAACATCACATTGCTTTTGACATCTCTTGGTGTTACACATATGATGTATCTATAGACTATGGTGTCTTACATCTAGTGATGATCGAGCACCCAGGTGCTCGGGTGCTCTGGCGGAGCACTAGGTGGTGCTCAAGTGCTCAGTCGAGCACCCAAGTATAATGGAAGTCAATGGGGGAACACCAGGCACCCTCTACTCTGAAGAGGGGAGGGTGTCTGGTTCATAGAGAAAGTTGAGAAAATGGTGTAAACACCACTAAAAGTGTTTGGGAACACCATGGGGAGGATGTCTGGATGCATCTTGGGAACGATAATTACGCCACTTTTACGGAATGACAATAATACCCCCAAAACCAAAGATAACATAGATTTTAGAGGAAATATTGTTAGGAAACATATATTGACTTGTACGTAAAGCGCAAGTGTTGCCAAAAATTACACGGAACAGGCACTACGATACAACGGGTATAAAGTAGAGCCTCATTGACATTGTGGTACAATTGTTCTTGTCATGGGACTCCTACAATCATAAAGCCTATGACAAGGCTGTCAAAAATTACAAGGAACAGGCACTCCAATACACCCTTTATTACACATAAAGGAGGGCATCAGACACACCCATGAAAAATTATGATTGATGACCTGCTGATAAGCTGACCCTTGAAAACATTATGGTTGAGGGCCTGCTGGTGAGCAGACCCTTGAAAACATTATGGTTCATGGCCTACTGGTGAACATAGCTGAATAAGGTGTTTCATATGATGGAGGAGGAAGAGGACGAGAACAGAAAGGGGTACATGAGAATACAGTGTATTCAATACACCCTAAAAGCCACATTTAAATTTCCTTCTTGTTCAGCTGCTTTCCTGTGGTGGGGTAGCGAAGTCAGGGGCAATCCATGCTTTGTTCATCTTAAAAAGTGTCAACCTGTGCGCTTATCAGTAATTATGCCCCCAGTGGCACTAAATACCCATTCAGACAAAATGCTGGTGACAGGGCAGGCCAGCACCTCCAAGGCGTAGAGGGCCAGTTCGTGCCACGTGTCCAGCTTTGACACCCAATAATTAAGAGGCACAGAGGGATCGCTGAGGACGTTGACAAGGTCAGCTAGGCACTCCTTTACCATCTTCCAAAACTTTTCCCTCCTTGTCACACTAGGCTGCTCATGGTGTGGCTGCTGGCGGGGTGTCATGAAAGTGTCCCGGGCCTTGGAAAGTGTCGCCCTGCCTTTTTTGGAACTGCTGTGTGTTCCCCTCGTCTCCCCTCCTCGGGTGGCCAAGGAAGTACGTACTCTGCCGCCTGTGTTGTCAGCTGGAAATTTTTGGAGCAAATTTCTCTACAACGGCTTTCTGGTATTGCAACATTTTACCTGTCCTCTCCACCACAGGAATGAAAGATGAGAAGTTCTCTTTGTAGCAGGTGTGAACAACCAGTAATCGGTGTTGCCTAATATGCGTATAACGCAAGGATCACGGGAGAGGCAGCCTAGCATGAAGTCAGCCATGTGTGCCAGAGTCCCAACAGACAAGGCTTCTCTCTCCTCACCAGGAGAGTGACCCTCAATCTCCTCCTCCTCGTCCTCTTCCTCCTCTTTGGCCTATCCACGTCGAAGAGATGGTGCAAATCTGCTCTGGTTACTACCCTGTGTAGCGGTGGCAACCGTCTCCTGCTCCTCCTCCTCCTCGTCCTCCTCCTCCAATTCGCGCTGAGAAGACGAACCGAGGGTGGTCTGGCTATCGCGCTGTGTCTGGTCTTCCCCCATTTCCCCCTCCTCCACACGCAAAGTGTCCTCCTTTATTGTGAGCAGTGAGCTTTTTAGCAGACACAGAAGTGGGATGGTTACGCTGATAATTGCATTATCGCCGCTCACCATCTGTGTAGATTCATCAAAGTTGCGTAAAACCTTACAGAGGTCAGACATCAATGCCCACTCGTCGCTTGTGAAGAGCGGAAGCTGACTGGAAAGGTGCCTACCGTGTTGCAGCTGGTATTCCACTACTGCCCTCTGCTTCTCACAAAGCCTGCCGAACATGTGGAAGGTGGAGTTCCAGCGCGTGTTCAGGTCGCACAGAAGTCGGTGAGCTGGCAAGCAAAGGCACTGCTGCAGCGTTGCCAGGCCGGTTGAAGCTGTAGGTGACTTCCTGAAATGGGCACACAGGCAACACACCTTCACCAGTAGCTGAGGAAAATGGGGGTAGGTTTTCAGAAACCGCTGCACCACTAAGTTGAAGACATGGGCCAGGCATTGTATGTGTGGGAGGTTGCCCAGCATCAAAGCCGCCACCAAGTTGCGCCCGTTATCAGACACAACCATGCTTGGCTGTAGGTTGAGTGGGGAGAGCCACAGCTCAGCCTGGTCCCTTATGCCCTGCCACAACTCAGCGGCAGTGTGCTGTTTGTCACCTAAGCAGATAAGCTTCAGCACGGCCTGTTGCCGCTTCCCCATTGCTGTGCTACACTGCTTCCAGCTGCTGACTGAAGTCTGACTGGTGCTGCAAGATTCTAATTCTTCAGTGGAAGTGGAGGAGTAGGAGGAGAAGGCAGCCGCTAGTTTAGGTGGTGGCAGAAATACGGACGGAAGTAGGGCCCCCAATCCTTGTCATCGGTAGCACCTGTGCCATCCCAGGGGAGGACTCACTCCCAGCCTCCACAACGTTCACACAGTGTGCCGTCAGGGAAATGTAGCGTCCCTGGACACAAGCACTTGTCCATGTGTCAGTTGTTAAGTGGACCTTGTCAGTAACTGCGTTGGTCAGGGCACGGGTTATGTTTTGGGACACATGCTGATGTAAGGCGGGGACGGCACACCGGGAAAAATAGTGGCGGCTGGGGACTGCGTAACGAGGGACAGCCGCCGCCATCAGGCTGCGAAAAGCTTTGGTGTCCACCAGCCTAAACGGCAACATTTCCAGGGCCAGCAATTTTGAAAGTTGTGTGTTTAGTGCTATGGTCTGTGGGTGGGTGGCAGGGTATTTGCCCTTGCGTTCAAATGCCTGGGGTAAGGACATTTGAACACTGCACTGGGACACTGTAGTGAATGTGGTCGCTGATGGTGTCTGCAAAAATCCAGGTGCAGGGCGGGAGGCATATGGGTCTGCGTCTTGGGCAGCACGTAACAGAGGGGAAAAAGAGGCAGTGGTGTGGTCAGGTTGCTGGTGTTCATGCCACTGCTCATCTTGGTACGGCACAGGTTGCAAACGACAATTCTTTTATCGTCAGCACTCTCCTCAAAAAACGCCAGACTGCGGAACACCTAACCCTTGGCAAGGGAGATTGCCGTAAGGGGGTGCTCCAAGGAACAGTTGCGAGCCTGGTTAGCATGGCCTGCCTTCTCCCTTTTGCCACCCTACGGCCTCTTACAACCTGTTGCTTTGCTGCGGATCCCTCCCCCTCTGTACTGCTATCCTCGCTCGGCTTACCTCCTTGCCAGGTTGGGTCAGAGATTTCATCATCAACCACTTCCTCTTCCACTTCCTCACTCTGGTCCTCCTCCTGACATGGTGAACAAACAAGAACCTGACTTAACTGCATCTCATCCTCATCATCAACCTCTTGAGACAATAATTGCCTTTGACTTATTGGCAACTGTGTCTCATCATCATCATCATCAACCTCGGGAGAAAATACTTGTCCTTCCCCACTGTCATCGTCTTCAGACTGTGGATGATCAAGAGGTTGAAAATCAGGACACAATATCTCCTCATTTGCCACTTCAAGCAGGCTTGGCGACAGGCCCAAATCAATGAACGGTGATGAAAAAAGCCCCTCGGAATAACCTAAATTGGCATCAGTTCTTTGCCCAGACTCTGCATGGTGGGAGGAAGGAGGATCAGGGTGAGGATGCGGTTGCCCAGACTCTTGGCTACTGAGACAGGACTTTGTGGAAGAGAGGTTGGTGCTTAACCGACTGGAAGCACTATAACCTGCAATCCAACTGACTACCTGCTCGCACTGGTGTGGCTGCAAGAGTTGTGTCTTGCACCGCCCTGCAAACTGGGACATGAAGCTAGAAGTTTTGGATGACTTTGTTTCTTGTGCTCTGCCAGCAGGCACAGTTTCACCGAGCCCAGAGCCATGGCCTCTGCCTGCAACATCAAGTGTCGGATCAGGCAGAGGCCATGGCCTCTGCCTGCAACATCAAGTGTCTGATCAGAAAAATTGAACAGAATGTCAAATGTGTAGAATGCGGTAACGTTAAACAGTAGACAGAGCGCAGGTACTGTCACCTTGATTAGCGGCAGAAACAATGACAACTGATGTCAGCTATATAGACAACTGAGAGGCTATAATGCACAAGCTGTGTATGTACTGCTAGTGTCAAGCACACTTCTTTCACACGTTCTTTTTTCCCCAAATTAACACAAAAAAAAATAGAACAATTGACTCTGGTGTCTTCTGAACAGAACAACTAGCCCTGCCTAGCTAAATTCTATCCCTACAGTATACACTGTGTGCAGAATTATTAGGCAAGTTGTATTTGAGAGGATTCTTTTTATTATTGAGCAACAACTATGTTATCAATCAACCCAAAAGACTCATAAATATCAACGCTTAATATTTTTGGAAGTTGGAGTGGTTTTTTTTAGATTTGGCTATCTTAGGAGGATATCTGTTTGTGCAGGTAACTACTACTGTTCAGAATTATTAGGCAACTTAATAAAAACCAAATATATACCCATCTCACTTGTTTATTTTCACCAGGTAAACCAATATAACAACACAAAATTTAGAAATAAACATTTCTGACATTCAAAAACAAAAAAAATCAGTGACCAATATAGCCGCCTTTCTTTACGATGACACTCAAAAGCCTTCCATCCATAGATTCTGTCAGTTGCTTGATCTGTTTACGATCAACATTGCGTGCAGCAGCCACCACAGCCTCCCAAATATTGTTCCGAGAGGTGTACTGTTTTCCCTCACTGTAGATCTCACATTTTATGAGGGACCAAAGGTTCTCTATTTTTTTCAGGTCAGGTGAACAAGGGGGGCCATGTCATTATTTTTTCTTCTTTTAGACCTTTACTGGCCAGCCACGCTGTGGAGTATTTGGATGCATGTGATGGAGCATTGCCCTGCATGAAAATCATCTTTTTCTTGAACGATACCGACTTCTTCCTGTACCACTGCTCATTTCACTCTCAGTCACTCTCATTTCATCAGTCCATAAAACCTTAGAAAATCAGTCTTAAGATATTTCTTGGCCCAGTCTTGAAGTTTTATCTTATGTTTCTTGTTGAAAGGTGGTCGTTTTTCAGCCTTCCTTACCTTGGCCATGTCCCTGAGTATCGCACACCTTGTGCTTTTTGATACTCCAGTAACGTTGCAGCTCTGAAATATTGCAAAATTGGTGGCAAATGGCATCTTGGCAGCTTCACGCTTGATTTTCCTCAATTCATGGACAGTTATTTTGCGCCTTTTTTTTCAACACGCTTCTTGCTACCCTGTTGGCTTTTGCCATGAATCGCTTGATTTTTCGGTGATCATGCTTCAAAAGTTTGGCAATTTCAAGACTGCTGCATCCCTCTGCAAGACATCTCACAGTTTTTAATTTTTCAGAGTCCGTCAAATTTCTTTTCTGACCCATTTTGCCAAAGGAAAAGAAAGTTGCCTAATAATTAAGCACACCTTATATAGGTTGTTGATGTCATTAGACCACACCCCTCCTCATTACAGAGATGCACATCACCTGATTTACTTCATTGGTAGTTGGTAGGGATGAACGAACAGAACCGTAACGAACCAGATTCGTTACGAACTTTCCCAAAAGTTCGGTTCGTCACCGAACCGAATTCTGAGAAAGCTCGTAACGAATCTGGTTAAAATAGCGGCGACGCAAAATATACGCATATTTATTGAGAATGTACGCTAATGCGTACAAATTCAGTTAAGTAGCGTACAATTGACAACGCTACACTGTATGTTCGTTACTTGAGTAGGAATGTTCGCAGACGCAGTGTATGAGTAAGCTAATGCGTACATATTCAGTTAAGTAGCGCACCTTTGACAACATTACACTGTATGTTCGTTATTTGTGCGGGAATGTTTGCATTAGCGTACGCATTAGTGTAAATTCTCAAATATGCGTATATTTTGCGTCGCCATTGTTGAAGTCACTTGGATTTTTTCCACTTTTTTCATTGTAATAGCAACTGCAAGTAAACGAAACTGTACCCTATCTGACTCCCATTATTGTAGAAGCAATTATTCAGCCATTATAGCAAGGTTCGTTTTAGGTTTGGTTCGTACGAATCCGAAATCCGAAACTAAGCGAACCGAACTTTTGAAAAGTTCGCTCATCCCTAGTAGTTGGCTTTCAAGCCTATACAGCATGGAGTAGGACAACATGTATAAAAAGGATGATGTGATCAAAATACTCATTTGCCTAATAATTCTGCACACAGTGTAAGTCCCTCCTTGCGCAAGATATATGGCAGATGCAAATAAGGAACTGCGGCCTAAATTAACGGCAGAAACAATGACAACGGATGTCAGCTCTAAAGACAACTGAGAGGCTATAATGTACAAGCTGTGCACGTACTGCTAGTGTCAGGCACACTTGCATTCTTTTTTCCCCAAATTTGCCTCCAAATAAAGCACAAATGGACTTTGGTGTCTTTTGAACAGAACTAGCCCTGCCTATCCAAATATTATCCCTACAGAAGTCCCTCCTTGCGCAAAAGCTATACAGCAAGACACAAAACAAGTACTGCAGACTTAACAGCAGATATAATAGCAAAGGATGTCAGCTACATAGTATACAGAGAGTATCATACAGCATGCAGCATCTGCACTGGTGGCGTTAATGGCAAGCCAAGCATTATTTCTAACACCCCCAAAAAATTAAAAAAATTATATTGCAGCAATATAGAATAGTCCTTAAAAGGGCTTTTGAGTCTTTGGAATAAAAAAAATATCCCTGCTTAGTGTTTTTCTCTCCCTACACTATATGTCCCTGCATGCAACAGCTCTCCCTGTCTAACACTGGCCGGGTCACATGTCACCAGGTGCTATATAGCACCCGATCACGCGTTCCTGGCCAGCCAATCAGTGTAATGCCAGTAGCTAAGAGGGGACTCGAGCATGGCGCTCGAGTACACCAAGTGTACCCGGGCGCCGGCATGCTCGGCTGAACAGCGAGTTCGGCCGAGCATTCTCGCTCACCACTACTTACATCCCAAAGAAAAAGTATAAGTTTTTACTTTTTCTGCCACTAAAATTTCATTGTCAGTGAGGTCTGTGAAGCTAGCCAGTCAACAGTTTAGATATTGTATCAAACTCTAGAAGCTCTTTCTCCCCTTTCAGAGCAGGAAGTCTCAGTACAATCTCAAGCACAAACCATCACCTAAACTACAGTCATGGCCAAAAGTTTTGAGAATGATACAAATATTAATTTTTACAAAGTCTACTGCTTCAGTTTTTATAATGGCAATTTGCATATACTCCAGAATGTTATAAAGAGTGATCAGCTTAACAGCAATTACTTGCAAAGTCAATATTTGCCTAGAAAATTAACTTTATTCCCCAAAACACATTTCAACATCATTGCAGCCCTGCCTTAAAAGGACCAGCTAACATCGTTTCAGTGATTGCTCCATTAACACAGGTGTGGGTGTTGATGAGGACAGGGCTGGAGATCAATCTGTCATGATTAAGTAAGAATAACACCACTGGACACTTTAAAAGGAGGCTGGTGCTTGGCATAATTGTTTCTCTTCTGTTAACCATGGTTATCTCTAAAGAAACATGTGCAGTCATCATTG
>ONZH01013300.1:0-22839 GCA_900303285.1 Rhinella marina
TGCCTCCCCTGACCTGCAGCCACCTGCCACCACTGCTCCAACTGTGGCCACCTACCCCTACAACTGTTGACAGTGAACTGCGAGGGTAAAAAGCAAAATAATAGTTCATTAATGATAATTGAGGTTGATTTTGATCATAATCACCCAGCCATAGCACTATATAAGAGGACACAGGGCATGTGACACAGTATGAGGGCACAGAATGTGTAACATTATATATTGGGAACACTATCAGTAGGGGCACTGTGTAGTACATTATTTTCAGGGGGCATAGTATGTGATATGATTGTATTTAGGGCACAATATATGTTGCTATAATATCAAGGGTACAGCGTATGACATTACTGGTTTGTGTTAGTTAATAGTGTGCTTTAGATGAGTTTGTAATGTGAGTCTTTGAAGATATCTAGGCAGCATGCTCTGCAGAGATGTGTTGTGGCCTGGAGAAACCAACTATGGTGGTCTGATCTAAATAGAAAGAGAAGAACTCTAGAAGAGCTGTCATCTGTAAGTCACTAGGATGCTTTGAGAAATATCCCACTGTGTGGCTGTATTTTTGAGGACATTTCAGTTAGTGACACTGATGAACTCTTTAAAGAGGACCTTTCACCACTCCTGACATGCCTGTTTTAATAGCTCCATGCATTCCCCACGTACTAACAATTCTGGAACATCTATTGTTATGGCTCTATGTTGTGCCATTCCTTTATTATTTCTACTAGAAGTTATGAATGAATTGCTATTTGTCTTCAGTAAAGGAACAGAGGGGAGGTGGCCAGTTGGGGGTGTGTACCTGCACAGACAGACTCTATCTAATCAGTGCTGTCATGTTCAGACTGTGCAGGTACACACCCCCAACTTGTTACCTCCCCTCTGTTCCCTTACTGAAGAAAAATAGCAATTCATTTATAACTTCTAGTACAAATAATAAAGGAATGGCACAACATACAGACATAAGAATAGATGTTATTACATGGGGAATGCATGAAGCGATTAAAACAGGCATGTCAGGAGTGGTGAAAGGTCCTCTTTAAGATGGTCAAATTTAGCTTTTCGGAAGTTCAATGTCTTTGTGCCTTCCTGAAAAAATACCCTTTTGAATGGCAATTGGAAGTTTATCATATTACAGTCACTATTTCTCAGGTGTCTCCAACCTGCACATCTGTTGTTCTGTCAGGTCTATTGGTTAATACTAAGTCCATTATGGCCGTCGTCAGGTCAGGTGCTGAACCAGTTGGGAAAGGTAATTGTCGTTAGTTTTTGACAATTTTTCTTGTCTCCTTTGAATTATGAGGACCCATTCTCATAGGACACATCCCACAAAATAAGGCACATTATTTTGTAATAGGAAACTTAATAAACAACATAACATCAGATAATGCAAAACAAAATGTATACAAAATAATTTTAGTAAATTTGCGTTTGTGAGAAAAACACTTAGGTAGAAAAATCATTAATTGCCACACAGCAAAGATCAAATCTGTAGTCATGCCTGAATATGAATCCATTTTGAATTTTTCAGCAAAGGATCTAGAGATACCATTTGTCTGTCCCGATAGCAATCAAACCATTACAAAGGGCAATAATCATCTCTCTGCAGAGTATGGATTTTAATTCATTCACTCCTTCCACATTGACTACTTAGTGAAGTTGACATAATTTATTTTTGCATTCTTTAAAAGCCAAGTCTGACATCTTAGTTATACAGTACACAGTTGCATTTCCTAAGTAATCTTAATTGTAAATGTAAACTCCCTAAGTGCAGACAGGGAGAATCCAGATGAAGACAGGATATGGTTTGCTTAAAACGCATTATGGTTTGCAAGCTTTTATTCTGAGGGTTACAAAAGTATGAACAGTACATTCTTTAGTAGAAAGAAGTAATAATGTGCTTTCATGACAGGTGCACTGCTTTCATATTTATTAATATTGCTTACTGTAATTTGTTTGCATATTAATATAATTGATTTCAGTTACTTTGCTTGTGGGGAGGGGGGGTCCTAATGCTTCATATGTTTCTTCATATACACAAAATATTTTGCCCATAAAAATGTATACTTTAACTCAATATATCTTGTTTAACCCCTTAAGGCCGAAGCTACTTTTACACTTAATGCCGAAGCCACATTTTTAAAATTTGCAATGTGTCACTTTATCAATTCATAACTTTGGGATTCTTTCACCGATTCGACTGATTCCAAGATTGTTTTTTCGTGACACATTGTACTCCACGACAGTGGTAAATTTGAGTCAATATAAATCACCTTTATTTATAAAAAAAATCCTAAATTTACAGAAAATTTGGAAAAATTTGTAATTTTCAAACTTTGAATTTCTCTGCTATTAAGGCAGATAGTGATCCCTCACAAAATAGTTATTACTTTACATGTCCCATATGTCTACTTTATGTTGCCATCATTTTGTAGATGTAATTTTATTTTTTGGGGATGTTAGAAGGCTTAGAATTTTAGAATCAATTCTTAAATTTTTTTTAGAAATTTTCCAAAACCATTTTTTTAAGCACCAGTTCAGTTCTGAAGTCACTTTGTGGGGCTAACATAATAGAAACCACCATAAATGACCCCATTTTAGAAACTACACCCCTCAAGGTTTTCAAAACTAATTTTACAAACTGTGTTAACCCTTTATGTATTCCACAAGAATTAAAGGAAAATGGAGATGACATTTCAAAATTTCACTTTTTTTTGCAGATTTTCCATTTTAATCCATTTTTTCCTGTAACAAATCAAGGGTTAATAGCAAAAAAAACCTCAAAAATTATTACCCTGGTTCTGCGATTTACAGAAACACCCCGCATGTGATTGTAAACTACTGTATGGGCGCATGGCCAAGCGCAGAAGGAAAGGTGCGCCAGATGGTTTTTGGAGGGCGGATTTTGCTGGACTGGTTTTGAGACACCATGTCCCATTTGAAGCCCCCCCGATGCACCCCTACAGTAGAAACAACCAAAAAGTGCCCATATTTTGGAAACTAAGGGATAAGGTGACAGTGTTATTGATACTATTTTGGGGAACATATGATTTTTGATCACTTTATATTACACTTTTTGTTAGGCAAGGTAAACAAAAGTGGCTGTTCTGGCTGTTGTTTTTTTTTTTTTTTTTTACTGTGTTCACCTGAGGGGTTAACTAATGTGATATTTTTGTAGAGCAGGTTGTTACGGACGTGGCGATACCTAACATGTATAGTTTTTTTTTTATTTAAGTTTTACACAATAATATCATTTTTGAAACAAAAAAAATCATGTTTTAGTGTCTCCATTGTGAGAGCTGTAGTTTTTTTATTTTTTGGGCAATTGTCTCAGGTAGGGGCTCATTTTTTGCGGGAAGAGGTGACGGTTAGATTGGTACTATTTTGGGGGGCATATGCCTTTTTGATCGCTTGGTATTACACTTTTTGTGATGTAAAGTGACAAAAAATGGCTTTTTTGACCCTGTTTTTATTTTATTTTTTTTACTGTGTTCACCTGAGGGGTTAACTCATGTGATATTTTTGTAGAGCAGGTTGTTACGGACGTGGCGATACCTAACATGTATAGTTTTTTTAATTTATTTAAGTTTTACACAATAATTTCATTTTTGAAACAAAAAAATCCATGTTTTAGTGTCTCCATTGTGAGAGCTGTAGTTTTTTTATTTTTTGGGCGATTGTCTCAGGTAGGGGCTCATTTTTTGCGGGAAGAGGTGACGGTTAGATTGGTACTATTTTGAGGGGCATACGCCTTTTTGATCGCTTGCTATTACACTTTTTGTGATGTAAAGTGACAAAAATAGCTTTTTTGAACCTGTTTTTATTTTTATTTTTTTACGGTGTTCACCTGAGGGGTTGGGACATGTGATATTTTTGTAGAGCAGGTTGTTACGAACGTGGCGATACCTAACATGCTTGGGGTATTTTTTATCTTTTTTTACTAATTTCAAATTTGAGTTTTGGGGGGAAAAAGGGATTTTTTTTTAACACTTTTTTTTTACACTTTTTTTTACACTTTCTTAGACTCAGACCCACTTGGTTCTTGAAGATCCAGTGGGTCTGATTGTTCTATAATACACTACAGTACACTATATAGTGTACTGCAGTGCATTTTCACTCTTGCTAAGCCTTGTCAGGCTCCTGCCTTTAGCAGGAGCCTGATGAGGCTTAGCTTTCACCATGGCAACCGAGACGCTTCTGAAAGCGTCTGGTTGCCATGGTAACCATCGGGACGCTGCCACAGCAGAGCAGCGTCCCGATGGAAGGGAGAGGGAGCTTCCTCCCTCTCATCTGGCCACACCATCGGCGCTGCCAGCGCCCGATGGGAGAGGGAGGGAGCTCCCTCCCTGTTAACCCCTTCCATACAGCGGTCCCTACGGACCGCGGCATGGAAGGGGTTAAACTGCTGACATCGGTGCCAGCGCCGATGTCAGCAGTTTCAAGCAGAGTATCAGCTGTATGCTGATACTCTGCTTGAAAACGCTCGCCATCCTGAAATATTATTGCGGGCGGCACTCTCGCCGCAGCCGCCCGCACATCGCCCGCCCGCTATATCTCCCCCCCACCCACCCAAACGGCCATCAGAGAAAACAGTGGGGTGGGGGGGATATATATATATTTTTATATTGTTAATTTTTTTTTTTTTTCCATTTTAGTGTATTGCAGCTACGATCGCTGCGATTGGCTAGTCTGAACAGACTAGCCAATCACAGCGATCGCTAGCCCGGGACCGCCCCATTGGTCCCGGGCTGGTTAGCTGAGACCCCTGGCTGTAAGTAACAGCCGGGGTCTCAGCACTGTCACCATGTCATCAGACATGGTGACAGTTTAATGCCATGACGGCTTATCCCGTCATGGGGCGGCAAGCGGCTCCTGCCCATGACGGGATAAGCCGTCATTAGGTGTTAAGGGGTTAATACAAGTAAATAAAGGCTCCAAAAAAGTTGTGCAAGTAAATTTCCAGTATTCGAGTAACATATTGTTGCTATAGCTAATTAGTGTATAGTAATATTACAACCTTAATGGCTTTTTATATATCATTGCTATGTTAGCTGTATGTTAGTGTTCTTCTGAATATGAGAGCACCATATAGGTAGACCTTAAGGTAGCATCAAACAGCAGTATTTCAAAGCCAAAACAGAGTGTGAGTCCAAAAGACAGCAAAATTTTTCCATTATATGTTGAACATGGCCGTATGCCAGATCATGCGCAACATTCAGATTTCAATATCGTAGTTCTTTGGATCCAATTTTTGAATGAAAAGCAATGAACCCGAACACAGATCAGTTTGAACCTAGTCTTAGTAACATCATGTCACCTATGCTATTAAAGGGGTATTCTGGTAAAGTAACTTAATTTTTGAAAAACTACATTAAGGCTGCATGCTTTGACCCAACCAGAACCTACTGTATACCTATACATATAACCAGAGTTTCAGTTTACCTTGTAATCCATTTGTCTAGCTCCTGTGTGAGCCCCCAACACACTGAGTATAATGGCGCCTGATCTTCCCTCACAAAACTACAATCCCCACAAACTACAGGTCGATACCATAGTAATTTATGAGGAAACTCAGTGGGTAGAAGAGGAAGAAAACTAAGTTTATAACTACTGAATGGTAAATATGTGAAATTTACATTATATTAGGTAATTATTGATGATGAATTAGTCTAAAACATAATTTATATTTATGGCAACCTCCCTTTTTTTATATATATTGTGATCAGATCAGTGGGGGTCTCTAGTTTCAAAAAAGTGTAATTACCGTATTTTTCGCCCTATAAGATGCACTTTTTTTCCCCCAAAAGTAGGGGGAAAAATGCTGTGCGTCTTATAGGGCGAATACAAGTGAGCGCTTCCATAAGGAAGCGCTCACTTGTACGTAGGGACCCCCATCAGACCTCAGATCAGCCCACCCAGCCACTGATAAAGACCATACTTACCTGTTCTCCGCTGCCGTCCGGTCCCACGCTCCGCGCTCTTCTCTCTTCCCTGCCGGCACGCACTATGACCTGACGCTGCGGCGTCAGGTCATAGTGCGTGCCGGCAGGGAAGAGAGAGGAGCGCGGAGCGTGGGACCGGACGGCAGCGGCAGCGCAGAACAGGTACGGTAAGTATGGTCTTTATCAGTGGCTGGGTGGGCTGATCTGAGGTCTGATAGGGGCACAAGACGCTAATCTGAGGTCTGATGGGGGCACATTCTGCTGATCTGAGGTCTGATGGGGGCATGATATGAGGTCTGATGGGGGCATGATATGAGGTCTGATGGGGGCACAGTCTGCTGATGTGAGGTCTTATGGGGGCACATTCTGCTGATTTGAGGTATGATGGGGGCACATTCTGCTGATCTGAGGTCTGATGGGGGCACATTCTGCTGATCTGAGGTCTGATGGGGGCACATTCTGCTGATCTGAGGTCT
This sequence comes from Rhinella marina, assembly GCA_900303285.1. Classification (NCBI taxonomy): domain Eukaryota; kingdom Metazoa; phylum Chordata; class Amphibia; order Anura; family Bufonidae; genus Rhinella; species Rhinella marina. The sequence continues at coordinate 6,410 of ONZH01013300.1, forward strand.
GATGGGGGCACATTCTGCTGATCTGAGGTCTGATGGGGGCACATTCTGCTGATCTGAGGTCTGATGGGGGCACATTCTGCTGATCTGAGGTCTGATGGGGGCACATTCTGCTGATCTGAGGTCTGATGGGGGCACATTCTGCTGATCTGAGGTCTGGTGGGGGCACAGTGAGATGGTATGGGGGCACAGGGGGCTGATATGGGGGTCTGATGTGATGTCCTTAAATTTATGGGCAGTCTGATAAGAGGATCTGATGAAAAATATTTTTTTCTTATTTTCCTACACTAAAACCTAGGTGCGTCTTATGGGCCGGTGCGTCTTATAGGGCGAAAAATACGGTACTCTTTAAAACTATATGGTAATTGATATTGATATCTTTGTGCCTTGCCTTAAAGAATAGCTAAAACTTTGACTAAAATGTCCTTAATGTCCTAATAATATTTTTTCTAATATACTTTATTAATGGATTTTCTCTTTTTATTAGACTTTTCCCTCCCTGAAGAGCACCATTCCCTGTGTGCTTAAAACTGAGATTACGGGCTGTACACACTTTATGAATGGGACTGCAGCACAGTGCGTATGGGCAGGAACGCATATTGCTGCTCCTGCACTTGCCCCCCATAAGTTTACTCCATTAATAAAGTACATTCAACATTTTTTTCTTATTAGGGACATCTTATTAAAATTTTAGTCAAAGGTTTAGTTACTCTTTAATGTTTTTAGGTCTCTGTGTCTTTATGGCCAGATTAAAAAAAGAAAGATATCTGGCCAAAATAAGGCTAAAAAGAAAATGTTCCTGTAGCCATGGCATTGGTGGTGGATGAAGAGACAATAGGAGTTGGGGAAAACGCTGAGGAGCGGGGGAGGGCCCAGGAGCCCACCATGATATTTCACCGTCTGATAAAAGCGTGAGGGAGGTTGAAGACTCCAGTGAAGACTGTGTGCTGGACAAGACCTGAGAGCCAGATTGGGGTGCTGACAAAGAGGTAACATCAGTGAACGGTGGTGGCAGCAATAAAGAGCAGAGGCTACGTACCTCCCAAAGAACAGCCTGGGCCACGTCTGCTTCGGAATCTGGTGATGCCTCTGATACTGTGGAGGAGTTAGGCCCAAAACGTGCCCGAGCTAAGCCCAGCTTGGCTGCCTGTAGTTCAGTGCAAGCAATTCCTGTATGCCACTTTTTCTTCACAAGATGGACTCACAAAACCACAGCAGTGTTGCAGATCTGCAGGATTAAGATGTACCATGGCCATTTAAACACACTAATAGCTACCAGAGGTCTATTTCACCACATGAGGCAGCACCACTGGATCTTTGGGGAAAATATAATTGTCCAGCATTCCCAATCAGAACAAGTCTGTCCTCCTTCAACTGGTCCTCTTCGTGGCAGCCAACCCTCATGCCCAAGCAATACGGAATCCTTGTCACCATCATCACCTTATTCTCCTGCTAAGAATCCTTTTTGTCCTTGGCTCCATTGTGAAACATCTATAACTGAATGTTTGGCCATGAAAAAACTTTTCTCCACCAGCAATTAGCTTGTCTACAAGTTGAACCCTCACCTGGCCACATTGCTAGTGGTGCAGTCGCTGTAATACCATTTTAGTAATGCCTTGTACTGCTGGCGTGGCAGAGAATGCAGTTGACTCCTTGTGATTCTCACTGAGCAGCAACTCCACTGCATGATATGGTCATGCACCAAACCGCTTCAGCAGGGAGCATGTGTATATTCCAGGTCAAGCACTGGCAGCTCATCCCATTCATGCTGCAGTTCTTCCTCTTCCCCCTTATTTGTATTTTTGAAGAGTCGCTGACGCTCATGTAAAAGGTGGCGGCAAAGGGGGAGGAAGAAGAATAGCTAACACATCTTGCTGACCGCCCTGTAGCTTTTGGGGACCAACATTGTGACACTCCCATTTGGAGGAGGAAATGGTGCTGCAACTTGAGGAAGAGGAGTCGGAGTTGGAGGAGAAAGAGGATGATGATGATGCCAGTGACACCAGCCATAACACCCAATCGTCTCAGTGTGGGGAGGAAGTGGAAAGAAGTGGGTCCTCTGGAACACAGGCCAGAATGGCGACCTGTAGACTCACTCGCTTACTCAGTGACAGGTGGTTCAGTGACATCAACCCTTGCTATCAAGGCAAAATGGGGGAATTTTTTGTTCTCACAGAAAGGGAGGCCAAATTACGGTATTACCAGGAAACTCAGTCTCCTCAACATGAGTAGTTTTTCCATGTGCAGGGCCAGGCTGAAACCAGCTCCCGACTCAACGCTCAGGTTTAGGCCTACCTGAATTCTGGCCAGTCTCTGATGCATACCCTGTTCCCTGACACCATGGATTTCTGGTCAGGCAGACTGGAACTGTGGTCCGAACTGGCACAGCATGCTCCCTTTCTTCTTTCTTGCACAGCTTCCAGTATCATCATGGAGAGGGTTTTCAGCACTGCGGTGGCATGGTGACACCCAAACGGACCAAGTTCTCCTCCGCCAGTGTCCAAAATATCACTTGCCAGAAGGATTTTCACACTCCTCCAGCTGAGGCAGATGAATAGATCTGGCCCATTGGAGATGCCTCATCTTGCCACTGTTGTTGCCTGCCTGCCTCCATCATGCCACCCCTGCCATCAAGCCACTGCTGCAGCCTGCATACCATCATATTCTGTGGAGCTGCTGCTGCCACCTCCGCAAAAAATTCATAAAAAATAAACTAGAGGGGGTTATATACCAACTTTCAGGGCAATTGGAGCTTTAGTTCAGCCAGAACCAATTAGAGTCTGAACCAAACTTTTTCCAAAATTCTGTGAACTGGACCAGAAACGAATTTTGTGTAGTCTGCTCATCTCTAATTCACAGCATAGCTAATAAACTAATAGACCTATTTATGTTCATATATATCATCAGAGCTACATGTATTTATTTGTAATTTGCATATTGCATATATCTACTGTCAGGGATCATTCACACTCAGTCCACAGGAAACAAAGGCAGTGGCACCAAAAGTCCTGTTATCACATTTATTGAAGGCTCTCTTTGGCTCAGACAGCCATAGTCTCCGGGACGCAGCCGGGTCACAACACAAAGGTCAAGTAGCAGTCTCTGTTCCAGCAAAAGGTCTCCAGTTCTGTCAGTGTTTCCTCACATTCGTGCCTATCTTCAACTCAGACACACCCTGCACTCTGCTACAAGTTTAAATAGGAACTGCGGACATGGAACATCACAGAAACCTGTACTGGATCGTGGGAGATTAGCTCCCACCCTCTCTGTGCTAATCTCCAGTAAAAACAGACACGGATGCCTGTTTCCAGCCTTTACTGAACAATGGCGTCCACCCTCTAGTTAGTGGACACCTTAAGTTTCCTCGTTCTACTCCACCAAAGCTGTGTACCTTGGTGGCACGTCCTAACACACACCTGAACCATAGACACTTTTAAAAAGTCTCCAACAACATTCTCAGTGGAATGTATCTTCCCTCATAGATGCCTCCTTTCACTGCCTTACATACCCCCCCTCTCTGTTCAAACCTTGCTCCATAACAGGATGCTCGTGACAGGGCATCCGCATTCCCTTGCAATCTTTCAGCACGGTGTTCTACTGAAAAATTGAAATTTTGCAAAGAAAGAAACCACCGGGTAACCTGAGCGTTCCTTTCTTTGACATTCCTCATCCGTCACCAAGCGGAAATGTCGTCCTAGCAGATAGTACCGCAGCAACTCTAGGGCCCACTTAATGGCCAAGCACTCCTTCTCAACCACACTGTAGTTCTGCTGGAGTGAGCTTTCTGCTTAAGTAAGTGACCGGGTGTTCTTCACCGTTCACCTTTTGTGACAGCACTGCTCCTAGGCCAACCTCGGATGCGTCCGTTTGAACAATGAACATATCCTTAAAGTTGGGGTTCGATAGGACAGGCTGTTCACACAAAGTCCTTTTCAGGGTCTGGAACGCTTCTTCGGCTTGGGGATTCCAATTAACCCTAACTGACTTCTTTCCCTTTAGCAAGTTGGTTATGGCGGCTGCTTTCCTGGCAAAATTGGGTATAAACCGCCTATAATACCCTATTAGGCCTAGGAACATCTTTACCTGTTTGGTAGATAGAGGCCGAGGCCAATTCTGAATGGCCTGGACTTTGTTTATCTGAGGTTTGATGACCCCGTGGCCAATCACGTACCCCAGATAATGGGCCTCCTCAAGTCCTACTGCACACTTTTTTGGGTTAGCCATCAGACCGGCCTTGCGAAGGGTGTCTACTACAGCCCATACATGTGATAAGTGTGTCTGCCAGTCACCACTGTGGATGATGATGTCATCCAAGTATGCCGAGGCATATTTCCGATGAGGTTTTAGCACTATGTCTATGAGCCTCTGAAACGTGGCTGGGGCCCCATGAAGCCCAAAAGGCAGCACGACATAGTGGTATAGCCCCTCCGGGGTGACAAAGGCTGTTTTCTCCTTTGCTGATTCTGTCAGGGGTACCTGCCAGAAGCCCTTTGTGAGATCTAGCGTCTCGTCAGCAATGGCCTGTCTCCGGGCCTCAGACACCCGGTACGGTTTGACTCGCACCCGTACCTGTGGTGCGGTGACAATGTCATGTTGAATTATCGACGTTCGGCCTAGTCTTTCTGAAAAAACGTCGCCATTCTGTTGCACTAACTGACGTACCTCTCGTTTTTGCTGTTTGGACAGCGTCTCTGCTAATTTAACCCCTTCGCCTGCCGATACTGATATCGGGGCATTTGAGCTAGATACCACCAGGGCTTCTGTTGCCCACAACGACTCACGGTCTTTCCAGGCCTTTAGTAAGTTTACGTATGTATATGATATATTTGCTCAGGCTTTCTCTGCCCAGGCTGGTATATTTTATGGTTTACTTCTATTTTTTCTCGCACTTCATACGGCCCTTGCCATTTGGCTAAGAACTTACTTTCGGCCGTGGGCACGAGCACTAGGACTCTGTCACCTGGGGAGAAAATTCTCACAGTGGCTTTCTTATTGTAGGTCTGGCTTTGTGCAGTCTGAGCCTATACCAAATGTTCTTTTACAATCGGCATTACAGTGGCTATCCTATCCTGCATGGCTGCAATGTGCTCTATGACACTCCTATAAGGTGTAGGCTCCTGTTTCCAGGTTTCCTTGGCGATGTCCAGAAGGCCCCTGGGATGTCTGCCATACAACAGCTCGAATGGGGAAAACCCCGTTGAGGCCTGCGGTACCTCTCTGACGGAGAACATGAGGTATGGCGGCAACATATCCCAGTCCTTCCCATCCTTAGACACCACCCTCCTAAGCATTGACTTTAAGGTTTTATTAAACCTTTCAACAAGGCCGTCTGTCTGGGGGTGGTACACTGAGGTGCGCAACTGCTTAATCCTGAGCAACTTGCACAGCTCCCTCGTCACCTTGGACATAAACGGAGTACCTTGATCCGTAAGGATTTCTTTAGGCAACCCGATGCGGCAAAACATCGCAAACAATTCTTTGGCAATCAGCTTGGCCGAAGTGTGCCGCAGCGGGATGGCCACAGGATACTGGGTCACATAATCAACTACTACCAAAATATGTTGGTGGCCATGGGCAGATTTCACTACGGGCCCCACCAGATCCATAGAGACCCTTTCGAATGGTACCTCTATAACCGGAAGAGGTACCAACGGACTTCGGTAATTCGCTGTGGGTGTAGTTAGTTAACGTTCAGGGCAGGATTCACAAAATACCTGTAGAGCTCTGTACAATCCTGGCCAATAAAACAGGTCTAGTATACGGTCCTGCGTCTTCTTGACACCAAGATGGCCCCCTAGAACATGGGAATGTGCCATTTTTAATACCGCCTGGCGGAAGGGTTGGGGAACTATGAGCTGCTCAACTACTTCGCCACGAATTTTATCGACACGGTAGAGCATCTCCTGGCTGACTGAAAAATGAGGAAACCGCACATCAGCCCCAGGGCTCTGGGGCAACCCATTTACTACAGTTACAGTACCTGACCCCAGACATGTGCCAGAGTGGGATCCTGATGTTGGCCTGTCCCAAAAGCAACCCTGGACACCTCAAGTTCAGGAACAGTAGTGGTTTCGGCAGCCTCACCGGCTAGTACCTCTAGGGGAAAACTGTCAGGGTTACACTCTGACTCTGATACCGGTTAATTGTCACTGGGCAAAGAGGTGGGGCCTCTGTAGTAGCCGGGGACTCAGCGATACACACTGGCTGGGCAAAACAAGAGGACCGCTGAGTGTACCCACAGTCCATGGTCTCCCTATATAAGGGACAATCCCGAGCCACATGTCCCTGACAGTGCCAGCAACAAATCATAGTGGTTGCTTGAGGTCCGGGGTCCCGTTTTGTCAATGCTGGGCTTGGGTGAGACCCTGAGGAAGGTCGGGGCCCTTTCCGGGATGTCGGAGTTTGTCGTGACTCCCGTGGACAGGTAGAGCTTTTCACCAACTCCTGGGTGGCCACGTATCTTTCCAGGAGTCCCACTACCTGGTCCAGGTTGGAGGGGTCTCCCTGTCCCACCCAGTGCTGGGCCGCTACCGGCAAGGTGCTCACCAACCGGTCGATGACCACCCTCTCGACCATTTAGGTCAGACTTAAAGTCTCAGGCTGAAGCCATTTTTTGACCAGATGCAACAGGTCGAAGGTCTGCGACCTGGGGGGCCTGAGTTTCATCGTAGGTCCATTGTTGCACCCGCTGAGCCCGCACATATACATTTACCCCCAGCCGAGCGAGGATCTCACTTTTTAGCTTTGCATAGTCCTGGACATCCTCCTGGCTCAGGTCCTGGTACGCTTTTTGGGCCTACCCTACCAGGAAAGGGGCCACCACTGCGGGCCAGTGTTCTGATGACAGCCTTTCCCGCTCTGCAGTCTGTTCAAAGATGGTGAGGAAGGCCTCCACGTCGTCCTCCAGGCTCATCTTTTGCAGTGCTGTACGGTCCTTATCCTAGGCCGACGGTTGCTGCCGACTCGCAAGTGGTGGGGTTTCCCGCAAAGCTGTATTCTGCTGTAACAGCAACTGATTTGTTTGCTGTTGCTGCACCACATGTGCTGTCAGCTGGACAGTAGCTGCTTCACTAGTTCATCCATGTTAGCAGAATTCTCTAGCTTAAACTTTGCTGGTTGGATCCAGGACATATGATTATGGTGTTTGCCTTATGCCCTCATCCTCCACCATATGTCAGGGATCGTTCACACTTAGCCCACAGGAAACAAGGGCAGTGGCACCAAAAGTCCTGTTATCACCTTTATTGAAGGCTCTCTTTGGCTCAGACAGCCATAGTCTCCGGGACGCAGCCGGGTCACACCACAAAGGTCGAGTAGCAGTCTCTGTTTCAGCAAAAGGTCTGCAGTTCTGGCCGTGTTTCCTCACACTCGTGCCTATCTTCAACTCAGACACACCCTGCACTCTGCTGCAAGTTTAAATATCAACTGCGGACATGGAACATCACAGAAACCTGTAGTGGATCATGGGAGATTAGCTCCCACCCTCTCTGTGCTAATCTCCAGTAAAACCAGGCCCTGATGCCTGTTTCCAGCCTTTACTGAACAATGGCGTCCACCCTCTAGTTAGTGGACACCTTAAGTTTCCTGGTTCTACTCCACCAAAGCTGTGTACCTTGGTGGCACGTCCTAACACACACCTGAACCATAGACACTTTTAAAGAGGCTCTGTCACTAGGTTTTAACCTATGTATTTAAATACATAGGTTAAAACCCCTTAACCAGTACAGTTATATCATACCTTTATTGCAGAGTACAGCGCAGCGGTTGTGCTGAAAAACCAACTTAAAACTCTATGCTAATGAGCCTTCGGAGCACCGGGGGGCGGGCTCTTTCTTCCTGAGCACCGCTTCTTCACCACCCCCAGGGGCCTGAGGCTCTCCCCGATGCCGACGTCCACGCCCCTCTGGAATTTGATTGACAGCGCTAGACCGTTTGGTCTAGTGCTGAAATCCGGCGCCTGCGCAGTCCGATTGTGCCGGCGCATGCGCAGAAGCGCTTGCAGTGCCGAATACTGCAAGCGCTTCCATCCTTGTGCGTATAATAGACTAATGATTGCTTGTTATAGCTCCATATGGGAACTATAAAAAAGTGTAAAATAATTAAAGTTTTTAAAAATAAAAAAAAATTCAAATCACCCCCCTAAAAATAAAAATAAAAGAACTAAAAAAATAAAAAAAATACACATCATGGGTATCACCATGTGCGAAAACGCTCATAGGATAAAAATATACGGCAAACAGCAAAATGGAAAAAAGCATCAAAATGGCTGATTCTCCAACTTTATAATTATTTTTTAAATATCAAAAACGCAAGAAAAACTATACATATTAGATATCGCCAGATTTGTACTGACCTGTATAATGAAAGTAACTGGTCAGTTTTATTGCACATCGAATGTCGTGAATAAAATACCTGTAAAAATGTGACGGAATTGCTCTTATCATATGCAATATTAAAATACAAGCCCTGATACAGCTACGCGAACAGAAAAATAAGTTATGGCTCTGTGAAGGCAGGGAGCGCAAAACGAAAACTCAAAAACAAAAAACCCTCCGTGGGTGAAAGGGTTAAGGGACAATTTTTGGAAGGTTTCTAGTATGAAGAACATAACAGCACAGTGTGTTTTCAAACACGCTGTTTAACACCATTAACCATGCCTTTACCCATGGCATGGTATTTCCTGTAGTAGACTAGAGGAAGTTATCTACCAATTTTCAGGGCAGTTGGAGCAACTTTGGTACAGGTAGAATTGATTTGGGTCCAAATTGAATATTTTTGCAAATTAGTAAAATCTGAAACGAAACAAAACTCAATGTTCGCTCACCTTTCATTAATCAGCCGCTATAATCACTGTTGTAGACACTAGCAAGCGAGATTTTAAAGTGATCATTACACTGCCATTGTCCTCCAAATCATCATATTTCTTAACAGGATAAAGGGAATCTGTCACCAGAATAATCGCTATTGAAATAAAGCCATGTCCTAATAGCACTTAGTACTTTGTTTCCAGATGTGTCTTTGTTTCAGCAATAGATGTTTTCTATTTTCTAAAAATCCAGTTTATTTGGAATGTAAATGAGCCAGTAAGGTGCCCGGAGGGGTGTCACTCTTGCAGGAAGGAGCCCAGGCACGCCCAGTATGAGGATGGGCTTGGGCACTAGCAGGAGGTGTGCCTGGGCTCCTTCCTGCAAGAATGACGCCCCTCTGGGCACCTTACTGGCTCATTTGCATACCAAATAAACTGTATTTTCAGGAGATAGAAAACATCTATTGCTGAAACAAAGACACATCTGGAAATAAGGTACTAAGTGCTATTAGGCTATGGCTTTACTTCAATAGCGATTATCCTGGTGACAGATTCCCTTTAAGGACCCAGGACAAGAATGCTCATCCTAAACGGCCATTACTTTGCGCCCCAGGATGAGCATTCTCAACCTGTGGTCCTTCCCCATATGTGGTACTGGCTGTTCAGCGGCAGGGGCCCAGCTGTTACAGCCGGACCCCTGCTGCATCCACCAGCATCAGTGATTACATCGATGCCAATGGATTAAGCCTTCATATGCCGCAGTCATACGGGAGGTTCGCTTTAAAAAAATGGAGACACTAAAACATCATTTTTTGTTTCAAAAATGCTTTTATTGTGTAAAACCAAAATATATTTAAAAAAACATACTTAGGGCTCGTTCACATCAGTGTTATGCTTTCCGTTTGTGTTTTCCGTTATAACATGGTTATAACGGAAAATAACGGAAACCATAAGACGGAAGTCAAAACGGAAGCCTTTAGAGGCTTCCGTTTTGATCCGTCATAATAGAAGCCTATGAGAATCATAACGGATCCGTCTGAGTTCCGTTATGCTGAACGGAAAACAAAGTCCTGTCGACAGGACTTTGTTTTCCGTTTTGCATAACGGGAACCAAATGGATCCGTTATGATTCTCATAGGCTTCTATTATGACGGATTAAAACGGAATGCCTCTAAAGGCTTCCGTTTTGACTTCCGTCTTATGGTTTCCGTTATTTTCCGTTATAACCATGTTATAACGGAAAACACAAACGGAAAGCATAACGCTGATGTGAACGAGCCCTTATTAGGTATCGCCACATCCATAACAACTATCTATAAAACTATCACATGATCTAGCCCCGTAATGAATGTGGTCAAAAATAAAATAAAAACTGGCAAAAAAGCCATTTTTATCACCTTAATCATAAAAAATGTAATACCAAGCAATCAAAAATTCATATGTACCCCAAAATAATACCAGTCATCTCGTTCCGCAAAAAATGAGACCCTATCTCCTATCTAACACAATCACCCTAAAAATAAAAAAAGACATGGCTTTCAGAAAATGGGGACACTAAAACATTTTTTGTTTCAAGAATGCTCTTATTGTGTAAAACCAAAATATATTTAAAAAACCCAGACACATTAGCTATCGCCACGTCTGTAACAACTTGCGATATGAAAATATCATGTGATCCAATCCGTCTGGGGAACGCTGTTAAGAAAAATAAAATAAAAACCGTGCCAAAAAAACAATTTTGTAAACTTACATCACAAAAAGTGTAATACCAAAAAGTCGTATGTACCCCAAAATAGTACTGATCAAACCATCACCTGATGCCGCAAAAACTGAGCCCCATCATAAGATAATCGCCCAAAAAAATAAAAAATATGGCTTTCAGAAAAAAGACACACAAAAACATGATTCTTTTTAAAAAATGCTTTATATAAAACAAAAGAAAAATAAAAGTAGACATGTTTCACATTGTCACTTCCATAACAACCTGCTCTATAAAAATAGCACATAATCTAACCTGTCAGGTGAACACCATAAAAAAAAACATAAAAACTATGCCTGAACAGCCATTTTTTTTTTGGCAACCCTGCTTTACAAAAAATGTATTATAGAGCAATTAAAAATTATATGTACCTCCAAAATTGTACCAATAAATCTCCTTATCCCTTATTTTTCAAAATGGGGTGACTTTTTTGGAGTTTCTACTCTATGGGTGTCTTTAAATGTCATATGGCAACTTAAAATTATCTCAGTGAAACCCGTCTTCCAGAATCCATATAGCGCACCTTTCTTTCTGCTCCCTGCTGTGTGCCCATGCGGCAGTTTACCACATGTGGGTTGTTTCTGTTAACTGCAGAATCAGGGTAATAAATATTGAGTTTTCTTTGGATGTTAACCCTTGATGTGTTACAGGTAAAAATTAATTAAAATGGAAAAATCTGGCAAAAAAGTCTCCTTTTTTTTGTGGAACAACAAAACGGTTAACATGTAAAATTTGTTTTTAAAAACTTTAGGGGTTTAATTTCTACAATGGGGTCATTTATGGGTGGTTTCCACTATGTAAGCCCCACAAAGTGACTTCATAACTGAACTGGTCCTTGAAAAAATGGATTTTCCAAAAAAATAAAATTACATTTACAAAATTATGCATACATGAAAGTGGACATCTGTTTGGACATTGGACATTCCACTTTGGAAAGTGGACATTCTGTAAATTTTTGATTTTTAAATAAATAAAGGTGAATTATGTTGACAAAAATTTTCCACTATCATGAAGTACAACGTTTTGCGAGAAAACAATCTTAAAATGGTTTGGATAAGTAAAAGCATTTCAAATTCAAAAAAAGGTCCTTAAGGTGAAAAATGGCAAGATGTTAATGAGGTTCTCCAGCTTTTTAGATATTCTTAAAGGGGTTGTCCAAGTTATGAAAAAAAATATATAGCACTGTAAATCTGATGGGCAGCAATATATAACTAAGTTCAGCAAGTTTTAGGCAAAAAAAAAATCTATATTTCCTCATTTCCCTGGTTCTCTTCTGGCCTTTGTTTACATGCAATAACAACAATCTCAGCCCCTCCCCCCTCCTCTGCAAAGGCAGTGAATACAAGTGCTGAGTGACATGTCTGCCTGCTGGAATACTCAGCAGCATGTTGTATGTGTAGGACTACAAGTCCCAGCTGTACAATGACACTGCTGATACACACAGGAAATTCTCCCTACCTGTTCTTGTACAATACAATTCTTCTATAGATCCTTGCCCTGCATTTGTCTCCTCTCACTGCTGCAGCTACTATTTGTTGTAAAGCCTTGAGCCCTCAGTGTGTTCTGGCTGAAGGGGTTAATGTTTTATCTGAAGGAATCCAGGGAGAGAGCAGATAGCAGCCCGGCAAAGAAAGGGGGCGTGGCCATTGACGTCTCGTGTACAGACTGTTATCTGATCTCTGAGGCTTGTGCATGAAACATCACAGAGCAGGGAGATAAGGTGACATCATAGGTCATGTGACCCTCTGTCAACTCTGAGAAACCAGCAGCTTTAGAAACACAAAGTATATGGGAAAGTTGTTATACCTGACAAGTTAGAAACATATAAAGAACAAAAAATAACTCGGACAACCCCTTTAACATTTGCTAGCAGCTTTGCTACCAGTTGAAAAAAAACATATTCATGTTCACCATGCTGCTCCTTTCTGGCTCCTTGGATCTCTAACTCCCTTCAAGGGTCTTCCAGTCCCCTTCCTATAAATTATGAATGTCATCATATGTGCTGCTGCAGCCAATTACTTGTCTCATAGGTGACATGTCTCCAAGTGGCATGCGAGCCAGCAGTGATTCATGTCACCACAGAGGCCAGTCATCGGCTGCCATGGCACATGTAGCTCTATCCGTCTGGAAGTTCACAGATGGGGACTGGAAAACTGCTGAAGGGGGCCGGGGACCAGGGAGCTCATATGGAGTAACATAGTAACATGGTTTGTAAGGCTGAATAAAGACATACAGTACTATCATGTAGTTCAGCTTGTCATCCTGCAAAGTTGATCCATAGGAGGGCAAAGCAACCTCATGAGGTAAAAGCCAATTTTCCACATTTGAGCTGAAAAAAATTATTCTCAATTTCAATCAGGCAATCAGAATAACTCCCTGGGTCAACGACTCCTCTCTAGAATTCTAATAACTATAACCTGTAATATTATTACTTTCCAGAAATGAATCCAGACCCCTCTTGAACTCTTTTAGTGAGTTCACAATCACAACCTCCTCTTGCAGAGAGTTCCATAGTTTTACTGCTCTTACAGTAAAGAACCCCATTCTACTGTATGTTGATTTAGAAACCTTCTTTCCTGTAGACATGGAAGATGTCCCCTCGTCACAGTCCTGGCTATAAAAAGATCATGGGAGAGATCTCTGTACCGAAACATTTGATACATTTATACATAGTTATTACATTACATAGTAACATAGTTTATAAGGCCAAAAAAAGACATCTGTCCATCCAGTTCGGCTTGATATCCTACAAGTTGATCCAGAGGAAGGCAAAACACCCCTGCGAGGTAGAAGCCAATTTTCCCCACTTTAGGGGAAAAAAATTCAGAATAACTCCCTGGATCAATGACCCATTATTAATTATTAATCTTTCTAGGTACTGTTCCAGGTATTAGTTTAGTTGCCCTCCTCTGAACCATTCCAAACTCTGCTACGTCTTTCTTGTGTACAGGAGCCCAGAATTGTGCATATTGTGCATACTCCATGTTCAGTTTGACTAGTTATTGGTTAGGTGGTATAGATGGTACCTTCAGTCCTATGTAACACCACAGATTACACAGTGATAACTCTCTGAGTAAAGATAATGTAGTAGATGTCACCTGCAGCCCAATGTAAAAACCACAGAGATATGTCTACTTCAGATCATGTAGTGGATGTTACCTGCAGTCCTACATAAAACTACAGATAACACTAGTGCAGATTATGTAGTAGTGTTACCTGCAGTCCTACGTAAAACTACAGATAACACTAGTGCAGATGATGTAGTAGTGTTACCTTTAGAGATGAGCGAGCACTAAAATGCTCGTTATTCGAGTCGAACTTTTCCTGATGCTCGGGTGCTCGTTTCGAATAACGAACCCCATTGAAGTCAATGGGAGACTCGAGCATTTTTGCGGGGGACCAAGGCTCTGCCTAGGGAAGGCTGGGTGAAAACCTGGAAACCTCAGAAAATGATGGAAACACCACGGAAATGGACAGGAAACAGCAGGCGCAGCATGCATGGATGCCTCTGAGGCTGCCTAATCCCACCATTACCCCAAATTCTCAGGCAACAGCCTGGTGGTTACCCTCATGGCAATTGTGCTCACCCAGACCAAGAAAGGAGAGGCAAATACCCATCACATGTTAGGGAAGCACCCAACTAGGTGCAACGAAGGTCCATCACCGCCTGCAGGTGACACCACTGCTCATGCTGGCACTGCAGCTGAAATCAAGTTTAGTATCTGTTCTTATCAGTTGCTGTGCCTGCTGGTGGTATAGTGGTGAGCATAGCTACTTCCCAAGCAGTTGATCTGGGTTCAATTCCCGTCTATCGCAGGAGGCAATTCAGAATCAGTACAATATCTAATACGTCCCCCTACCCGGGTAAATTGTTTGGAGAGAGGGCCTGTAGGTGGTGGGGGGAAGGAGGTTTCGCTGGAAGAGCCAGAGGAGTGCCCCCTGGGATAGCGTGTGTGGTGGTGACAACAGCCGGATGGAGTTAGAATGACGACACAGGACCCCAACATAAAAATTTAGCATCAACCGGTACAGTCGTAAATTATGAGATTGATCAAGTGTGGCATGACTTTTTAGATGGAGATTGCATGTGGTCACGTACTCCCTGGAACCCCATAGTCACCCCTTCTCTGATGTGCTAGCCCAGAACATTCTCTGCCCCAATTCGCAAGACCTTTTGCTGTTTCCGTGTGCTGACAGTGGTGATTTACCAGTGTTGTCTGAGGAGGTGGTGGACAATGGCGAGACACAGTCGGGGGGTGAGGTAGTTGTATGGGAAGCAAGTTACAGTGGGGACTCCTTGGGGGGACTTTCTCATGATGGGACAGATTCAACTTGGGTGGATCAGGCACAGGAACAGATGAATTTTTTGGGGGGTTTATTTAACTTTTATTTAGCAAAAATAACCACAGAGATATTTATTCGTTATCTTCTCTGCGCAGTCTGGCGTTGGGGTGCCTCACTTTGATGGCGAGCTGTGCCGCTCTCTCCACAATGGTCTGTGTGTTCTTAGATGGAGACTTTGTCGGCGATTTCAGTACAGAAGGACTTGTTGCTCATCCACAGAACCTCGTCCTCCTTGACATTGTGGACAAGGAATTTGCGGGTGACCAGGAATTTGCAGAACCCTGTGAGCAGCATGTGTTTGGTCTTCTACTTGCTACCGTATCCAATGTTGGGCAATATAGATTCGCAAGTAATATTATTTTTCACACCTATCCCAAAAATAAAAATGTATGCAGTATGCACAAATAAAACTTGGAACTGGAATTGGAGAGAGGGCCTGTAGGTGGGGGGGGGGGGCAGGGCTGGGGGGAAGGAGGTTGAGCGGGAAGAGCCAGGGGAGTGCCCCCTGGGGCTAGCGTGTGTGGTGGTGACAACAGCCGGATGGAGTTAGAATGACGACGCAGGACCCCAACATAAAAATTTAGAATCAACCGGTACAATTGTCAATTATGAGCTAGATCAAGTGCGGCATGACTTTTAAATGGATATTGCATGTGGTCACGTACTCCCTGGAACCCCATAGTGACCCCTTCCCTGATGTGCTAGCCCAGAACATTCTCTGCCCCAATTCGCAAGACCTTTTGCTGTTTCCGTGTGCTGACAGTGGTGATTTACCAGTGTTGTCTGAGGAGGTGGTGGACAATGGCGAGACACAGGTGTCGGGGGTGAGTTAGTTGTATGGGAAGCAAGTTACAGTGGGGACTCCTTGGGGGGGACTTTCTCATGATGGGACAGATTCAACTTGGGTGGATCAGGCACAGGAACAGATGAATTTTTTGGGGGGTTTATTTAACTTTTATTTAGCAAAAATAACCACAGAGATATTTATTCGTTATTTTCTCTGCGCAGTCTGGCGTTGGGGTTCCTCACTTTGATGGCGAGCTGTGCCGCTCTCTCCACAATGGTCTGTGTGTTCTTAGATGGAGACTTTGTCGGCGATTTCAGTACAGAAGGACATGTTGCTCATCCACAGAACCTCGTCCTCCTTGACATTGTGGACAAGGAATTTGCGGGTGGACCAGGAATTTGCGGAACCCTGTGAGCAGCATGTGTTTGGTCTACTACTTGATGCCGTTTCCAATGTTGGGCAATATAGATTCGCAAGTAATATTATTTTTCACACCTATCCCAAAAATAAAAATGTATGCAGTATGCGCAAATAAAACTTGGAACTGGAATTGGAGAGAGGGCCTGTAGGTGGGGGGCAGGCTGGGGGGAAGGAGGTTGAGCTGGAAGAGCCAGGGGAGTGCCCCCTGGGGCTAGCGTGTGTGGTGGTGACAACAGCCGGATGGAGTTAGAATGACGACGCAGGACCCCAACATAAAAATTTAGAATCAACCGGTACAATTGTCAATTATGAGCTAG